>JAMPIV010009528.1:0-113896 GCA_024509875.1 Oreohelix idahoensis | reverse complement strand
CCGGTTTGTAATTCGAGATTTTGGAGTTTTTTCCCGCTTTACTGCAATTTTTCGTAAGTGATTGACTTGGTACGAGCCATTGGGTTCATGTGAGGAGACTTCCCCCATGTTTTGTGCTACATGCAATGTCTGCATGTTGCGTATATACCTGAATGAGGGCATGATTTTGGAATGTTCAGCTAACGACACTGTCAGCCATCTTGTCATGTCAGAAAATTCTGTTCACAAAAAGATTACGTGTACTTTCTTCACATGCTTTACTATAATGCCGTCATCAACAAATGTCTTCACTTCGTATAAAGCATGTAGTCTTGGTTGACAATCCACCTAAGAGAAGGACAACTTCACACAAACCCAGGTAGGAAAGACTCGTTAGTCCAGAAAGATAGCTCTCATAGGAGAGACAACTCTGATGTAAAACAACTGCTGCCTTGTAGGAAGGTCACGGAAAACCGGAGGCTAGGGAAGCAGTCCCGAACAAATGCATGCTGAAGACGGATGCACTGGGCCGCAAGGCGCACAACATAGTGCAACGCAAACCGCCATGAGATGACAGACACAGATATGACTCAACGAGATAGTGCTCGACCCAAGGAGTCCCGACAGGTGGGAAGAGTGCCGGACTCCCTGCCTCGAAGGGGTCCACCCAAGGCTACTGGTGGTCACTTATCTCTGCATCGTGCAGCCAGGGCGCAGAATATTAGAGAAAATGAGACTGGACAAAACACCCAGGAAAGAACACTAAATATACTCCAATGGAATGCAGAAGGTGTCCTAAGGAAGAAACTACCGCTCACAAAAAAAACTACATGATGAGCAAATTGATATAGCCTGCATACGGGAAACACACCTAAATACAAACCACAGATTTTCTGTAAGAGGATATGAAACCCTCCGGCTTGATAGAGAGGGACACAAGGGAGGAGTACTCATGTTAATCAGAAATTCCTTGCCTAGCAGAGAACTTTCTGTTGCTACAAACGGTCAGGCGGAAATTATAGGAGCTGATATCACGATAGATGATCAGACCGTTAGAGTATACAACCTATATGCCCCCCCCCCCCCCCAGATAAAGATCTTTCATTAGCCACAATGGAGATTAGGCGCACCAACTGCCTAGTTGTTGGTGATTTCAACAGCCATTCAGAAAGGTGGGGTTACACAAAGGCTGATACCCGTGGCATTGAGGTAGAGGACTGGGAGATTGACTCAAATCTACAACTCATCAATAGAGCAGATGATACACCCAGCTTCTACTCAAGAAGATGGCAATCGACCTCGACACCCGACCTTGCCTTCTCAACAGGAGACATCAACCATAAGATCGAACGCTTTGTGCTCAACCAATTGGCGGGCAGTGACCACAAACCGATCAAATTAATGATCAATATGGAACATACACTCCACCTCCATAAACCATTACCCCGCTGGAACTACAAAAAGGCCAACTGGAACAAGTTCTCAGCACTGACTGATGAATACTGTGGTTCCATAAACACCCAAAACAAAAGAATTGGAGAAATAGTTGACGGATTTAACAAAGCAGTTCTGAAAGCTGCCCTGGAATCAATACCAAGAGGGGCGAGGAAAGATTATAAGCCGTACTGGACAGAAGAACTCAATGAACTGGAAGAACAGGTAACAGAGGCCAGAGATGTAGCAGAACAGGTCAAAACAGTTGAGGCAAACATCGCCTACAAAGCTATCTCTGCAAAATACAGGAAAATGTTAAACTGTTCAGCCAAAAATAGTTGGATCAAAACAACAGAAAGTCTTAACCTCGACAAAGATGGAAGAAAATTATGGAGGCTCGCCAAAGTCTTAAATAATGAGGAATGCAAAAATAAGGAAATAGCCCTACAACAAAATGAAAAAATACTCACAAAGAAAGAGGTAGCTAATGTTTTTGCTCAAAAATTCTCACTTGAGAGCCAGATAAATATTCCACTGGACAGAAAACAGGAAATTTCCAAAGAGCAAGAAATTTACCAAAATATACCAACTGTTCCAGAAGAGCATATGACAACAAACCTCACCATGAGAGAGCTAGAGGCAGCCATCGTATCCCTTAAGCAAAGAAAGTCACCTGGAAAAGACAGGGTAACAAATGACATGCTTAAAGAGCTAGGGCCTAAAGCCAAGAAAGTACTCCTCAAGATTATGAACTATAGCTGGAAGCGTGGAATAGTACCACAAGCCTGGAAAGAAGCAATACTAGTTCCAATCCCCAAAAAGGACAAAGACCGAATGGACCCCAACAGCTACAGACCCATCAGCCTTCTAAGCTGCACGGGAAAGCTTATGGAGAGAATTATCAATACCAGATTAAGCTGGCACCTCGAAGAAAAACAAATTTTACTGCACCAACAGGCAGGCTTCAGGCAACATAGGTCTACAGAGGACCAAGTCACCTACATTGCACAGGAAATCGAAGATGCTTTCCAAGAAAGAAAGCACACTTTAGCAGTCTGGGTAGATATGGAGAAAGCATTTGATAAAGTTTGGAAAGATGGGCTAAGAGTTAAAATGCTTAAATATGGAGTCTGTGGAAGAATGTATAACTGGATCAGCAACTATCTAACAAACAGAACAGCTAGAGTGCAGGTGCACGGGCAGTTAAGCAAAAAGACTACAATGGAACATGGAGTTCCACAGGGTGGGGTCCTTTCCCCAACACTCTTCCTCATATATATAAATGATATAACAGAAAACATCCACAAGAATGTCCACAACTCCCTCTACGCTGATGACCTGGCCATGTGGACTTCAGAACAATACATCTCCACAGCAAGAGTGCGCATGCAGGATTCACAGCTAGCCCTTGAAAGTTGGTCCAAAAAGTGGTTGCTCAAAATAAATGAACAAAAAACTACACACACTATTTTTACCTTGTCAAATAAACCACAGCAAGCAAAGCTGCAATTAAATGGACAGGCAGTACGAGGAGATGAAACACCAACATACTTAGGAATCACACTAGACCGCCGAATGACATGGAAATCACAGATTAACAAAATACAGCTAAGGGCAAAACTTCGCATGGCCATCATGAAAAAGTTAGCAGGTACCACATGGGGTGCTGATGAGAATATCCTCAAAAAGCTGTACACAGGCAGAGTCAGACCTGCTATGGAATATGGCATCACAGCTTGGTCGACGGCAGCAAAGTCAAATTTTGACAGAGTAAACAGACTCCAAAACCAAGCAGCACGTATTATAACAGGGGCCCTAAAGTCTACACAAATCAACCATATGGAAAACATCACAGGGCTACAGTCAATGGAGGATAGACGTGACAGCAGAGTCTTAAAACAAGCTGAAAAATTTAAGAGGCTCGAAGGACACCCCATGTACCAAAGAATGAATAGGCTAGGAAGAGGCCGGCTCAAGCGAACTAACTTTGTCGCCCAAGCAAAAGAAAAAATTAACAATAATACCATACTAGCAAGCTCAGTTGCAAAGAAAATCCCAACAAGCTCAACTATCCCACTGTGGAAAATAAGATGCTTTCCTGAGTTAAAATCTGATATTCCAGGCATTGAAGGTAAGGGAACACAGACAGAAACACAAAGAAAGTGTATAGCAACCAAGTATATTGACCAAAGATTTCCAGCGAAGCTTTGGACACATGCATATACTGATGGTTCGGCAACAAATGCAGTTGAAAATGGGGGTGCCGGCATCCTCATAAAATTAAAGAATAGAATTCACTCTATGGCAATTGCCACTGGAAAATACTGCAACAACTTCTGTGCTGAAGCAGAAGCCCTGAAACAGGCAGCTGAAACTCTTATTGAATGCAAAGCACAGGCAGAAAAACAGATAGTAATCTTTTCAGATGCCCTCTCAATAATATCAGCGCTGAAGAGCCACCAAACTAAAGGATTGAAAGATCTGATAATCTCCCTTGAAAGACTGGCCGAATGCTTCAAGAAGTGCACTATCCAGTGGATACCAGCCCATTGCAACATACCAGGAAATGAAGAGGCAGATAGACTTGCTAAAGAAGGAGGTGCCTTACAGCAAAATGATATAGAGACAACTTACGCAACGGCAAAGACCACTATAAAGGCTACATTCAAGTCCAAATGGGAAAGAGAGCACCCGGGACATTTGAAAAATGACGCATATCATCAACTATCTAGAAAAGAACAGGTCATCATTTTTCGACTGCGCACTGGGCACAACAGATTGAGATACCATCTGTACCACAAATACAAAATTGGTGCAACAGATCTCTGCACCTGCGGTACCAGCCCGATGACAGTCGAACACCTGCTGCAGTACTGCCCAACCTACAGTAATGAACGGGGTAGCATATGGCAACAACCTACTTCTGTCAACGAAAAACTGTTTGGAGATGTCGGGAACCTTGAGTTGACTGCTGCCTTTATTAGAGTCATAAATGTGGAAGTCTGAAGGCGAACGAGGAAGAAGAAGAAGAAGAAACCACTATTTTACGGGAAATAGGCCAACAAGTTAAATCCGATTTCATTGGCTAGAATAATATGTAAGCCTAAACATGATTAGTCGATTGCAGATACTATTTTTGGTTGTTACGGGAAACGGTAGGAAGGGTACTTTTTTCAAATACTTTTGTAAACATGGTCTTATTGGTTAGACCATTTGATATAGTCAATTAGGAGCGTCTGTTCAGTGCCACATTTTGAAAATAAACTTACTGAGAAGCAAGTGCGTTGAGATCCAGCTCATATTTTTCTTATGAAAGCCTGGGACAGAGGCAGATCGGAATTGTGCCATAACTCATTGCCAGTCAACGTATTTTGTGTATTATTTCCATGAATTGTGGTAAGCTAGAAATATTTGATATCTTTTAGATGAAAATTGAATGTGAATTGATAATTTATGTCTGTATATGTGTGTGGTTCAGTAGCAAACATGAGGCAAAGCCTAGATATTGCTCCAACCTGAACAAAACTTGTCGGAGAGTAGTATAACTGCATGGGATTGCCAATAGTACTATGACACCTATCTTATTGTATAGAAGGAATTACAGCTGAAATTGCAGAGGCGTTGTAATCATTAATGAGAGGAATACTGGTGAATGTTATTACATGAGAAGCTAACAGTTGGCCTACGGCGCTGAACTCGGTGTTTGTTATGTATTGTGCTCAGTGTGGAAATAGATTATAAATTAGTTCTGAAGTAGGAGGTATAACCTTCTTGTTTCAGGGACAGTGGTACTAACATATTAAAAGCAGCACCTGGTCTGAGTTTTGCTGAATCCAGAGGCTGGTAGCAGACTCCTTAGTCAATATATCGACCTGTGTGGTGTCTCAAGAACACGGTGAAGCAAGCGAGCAGTGGAGACTGTTTCCTGCCGCCCACACAGAAGTTAAGATTCTGTGGCCAGAGCAGCTCAATCTTGTGTATACCCCCTCTAACAGTGACTTTACCTTAAATCTAGAGGGACATTTATTAGTTTCAAATAAAAAGAAACTGTGAACTTTCCCAATATTATGTCCACGAGAAACAAACACTTGAAGTCATGATGACACACAACCACCTAGCTTGAAAAGCCAGTATTACCTCAGAGTACTACAGCACAACTTACACACATATTGCAATAATAATATATGTCAATACAAAGATTCTATCTATAAATTGTGTACATATAACTTGTGATTACATTTGATTGTGATTCCTGGTTCACTTTGTAGTTGAATCAGGATATCTAATATTTGAAGGAATTAATACATATATATTTGTAAACTTTAACACTTGACTCATTTAAGATAGTCTTATAGAGTGTTCTATGTATGTGAGTGTCACAGTGTTGTAAAGTATTGTGGATTAAATTAAATTGTGTATCTGTCTGTTGGTTGTTGTGAACATACACTTCATCATTATCATAACCCTAGACATTCAACGTAGTCATCACAATATTCCAGAATAGGTCTGACTGAGGTATAAAAGTGGTAGCAAGTAAGGTCATCTGTAATACACCACACTATTAGATACAGATACCTTCACAGCTGATCTCAGTCAGTACACTAAGTCCCATATAAATAGTTATATCATCCCACTTTACCACATATATTGGGGTCTCGCTCCCGGGATTTTGAACCTTCCCCTAGCATATATATTGGGAGTAATTCACTGCGGGAAATTATAAAAATTAAAAAGGTATTCTTGTGTGGAAAAATAAGGTTGAGCTCTCAGTGCCTGTGGTTGTCCTTAGATAACTATTTATAGATAAAATTGTTTGGTTAAATAGTGTATACATTTGCCTGGTAGAAAATGGCCCACTTGGCAAAATTTCGATTTGCTGCTGTGCAGACTGCGAAAGAGTTAGGAATGGACGGGCAAGTTATGATTGCTTATGTCACTACTGAATGTGACAAATTTATTGAACGCGAAGAAAAAAGATTAGAAAAAGAGGCTGAAAGAAAGTTAGAGGCTGAAAAAGAAATTAAGAGGCTGCAGATTGAGGCTGACAAAGAGGCTAAAGCAATGGAGGCAGATAGGGAGATTAAAAGGCTCCAATTAGAAGAAAAACTGACAGAAAGGGAAGCCGAGGAAAGAAGGCAAGCTACAGAAAGAGAAGAAAAAAAGATTGACTGCAGAAAGGGAGGCAGAAGAAAAAAGATTGACTGCAGAAAGGGAGGCAGAAGAAAGAAGATTGACTGCAGAGAGGGAAGCAGAAAAGGAGGAGAAGAGATTACAAAGGGAACATGAGTTACGACTAAGGGAGTTTGAGTTTCAAAGCCATGCTCTTGAAAATGGTGCCAGTCCCTTTACCTCCGATGCCACTGCTAGTCAGGGAGCCTCAACCTCAGCTATGAACTTTCATTTAGATCATTTTGTTGAGAAAGAAGATGATATTGAGAGCTATATAAATAGATATGAACTGTTAGCTACCACGTATGGGTTAGAGAGAGAAAGGTGGAGCTTAAAGTTATCTCAAGGGCTTCGTGGTACGGCTTATGAAGTTTTCGCCAAAATGAGCAGAGCTGATCAAGAAAATTATGACATGCTAAAGCAGGCTCTTTTGTTAAGATATGAAAAGAATGGTGAATTTTATAGAAAAAAATTTAGGAATGCTAAACTACTGTCAGGTGAAACCTATCACCAGTTCTCTGCACGGTTAGAGACATACTTGGAAAAATGGACTTCTCTGGGGAAAATCCAAGATCTTAAGGAAATGATCCTTATAGAACAACTAAGAGAGTCCATGGCTCCAGACCTGAGAAAGTTTCTCATGGAACAAGGTGCAGAGAGACTGGTTGAGTTACTAAATGTCGCTGAAAGGTATCAAGCAGCTCAGGCAGAGGTATCAGGTAATAAAAAGAAACAGGTAGATAATTTTAGGGCACCACAGAACTTTAATAAATTTGATCCTAGAGATCAGAACAAAGGTAAGCACCAGTTTGATAGGCCACGGTATGACAATAAAAATAAAACCCCACAATTCGATGAAAGGAAATTTGATGAAAGAAAATCTTTCAACCAAAAAAGGAGGTGGTGTAAGAATTGTCGGATGGACAATCATGATACTGACCATTGTAGAAGGAAACCTCTTCATTGTGCTGCTATGACATCTGGAAAGAAGGGAAAAAAGGTCAAACCTGCGGAACTACAGGAACCATACCACCCCCCCCCCCAAAGTGTGTGAAGATGTCAACTGTAATGGAGTCACCATAAGGTGCTCATATGATACAGGTCTAGATTATGATTTCGTTGTGAGTTCTCACCTGATGCAGGCAGATCAATACACCACAGAAACAGTGGAGATTCAAACTGCAACCAAGGATGTAGCTACCATGACACTCCCCGTCGCCCGGATAAAGGTGAAGACGCGATATGTGGAAGGAATCATAAAAGCAGCAGTGATAAATGAGCCAATCTACCCTCTGATATTGGGGTGTAGATATGTTTTCTTGGGGAATCCCAAGAGACCTGTGATATTGGCAACGGTGCAGACCAGATCACAGTCCAAAAAGGAGGAGGAAAATCCAATAAATACTCATCCAGATGAGATGAGGAAGGCACAGGCGGAGGACAAAACACTCAAGCCGTGTTTCAAGAAGTTGCCCAAATCTCATACACCTCCAGGCAAGGGAGAATTTTATATGAAGAACAAGTTGATTTATAGGAAGGCTGGATCTGAATCCAATGGTCACGGACAGCTGGTCCTTCCCACTTCATATAGGACTAAAGTGTTGGAACTAGGGCACGCGATTCCCTTCAGTGGTCATATGGGGATCAGCGCAACAGGACAGCGTATAGCTTGTCACTATTTCTGGCCAGGGATAACTGAAGATATCAAACGATATGTAAAATCCTGTCCAGAGTGCCAACGAGTAGCACCTAAGCATTGGACTGCACCAGCAACTCTAGGGGAAATGCCCATAGTGGGAACACCCTTTGAGAGAGTTGCCGTGGATCGTGTGGGACCTCTCACTCGAACCAAGAGGAGGAACGGCTACATTCTGACTCTGGTGGACACGTGTTCTATGTGGGGAGAGGCGGTAGCCCTGTCATCGATTGACTTTAAACATGTGGCAGAGGCATTACTTACAATTTTCACAAGGTTAGGCTTTCCCAATCAAATCTTGACTGATAATGGCTCTCAGTTCAAGGGGAAACTAACAGAAGAAGTTTTCAGGATCTTCCAGGCCAAACACTTCCATTGTAGTGTGTACCATCCCCAAGGGAACGGCCAAGTGGAAAGATTTAATGGCACGTTGATGTCGATCCTGAGAAAGTTGGCACACGAAAAACCAGATACATGGGACCAGTACCTTCACGCCACCCTCTTTGCTTATCGGGAGGTACCCCATGGTTCAACCGGTATGGCCCCGGCAACTTTATTATTTGGAAGGCCAATAAAAGGTCCACTCGAAGCGTTGTTAAGAACGTGGACTGATGAAAAGGCAGAGGAAAACATTACATCCTTATACCAATATGTGAATGAGCTGACCACTCGTTTAAAAACTGGCTGGAAACTTGCCAATGAAAATTTGAAACAAGCCAGGAAAAAAACATGCTGCCTATTACAACAGGAAAGCTAAAGACAGAGATTGGCAGTGGGAGAGAATGTACTGCTTCTTCTACCCGGTAGTCAGAATAAGTTACAAATTGGATGGCAAGGTCCATATACAGTTCTAGAGAAGGTGCCTAGAACAAATTATAAGATAGATAAGAAGGGGAAAGAAAAAATCTATCATGTGAATCTCCTGAAGAAATATCTGGAAAGAGAAAATCAGGAAGAGACACACTTGTTGACCTTGTCCATTGCAATGGAGATGAAAAAGGAACCACTTTCATCATTTGAATATCCATTACACCCCTGTGAGACAGCGGCACAGGTGAAAATCAGTACACACTTAACGAAAGATCAGAAGAAGAGAGTGCAACAGGTTTTAGATGATCATACAGAGGTGTTAACAGACCGACCGCGGCATACAAACTTATTGGAATATGATATGAAACTGATAGACCCCACACCTGTCTGTATGAAACCCTATTCGATTCCTTTTGCTAAGGAGAAAGCCTTGAAGGAAGAGATAGACTATTTGTTGAAGGAAGGAATAATTTCACACAGTGAATCTTCATATAGTTTGAGTGTGGTACTCTTAAGGAAACCCTCTGTAGAACATAGACTCTGTATAGATTACAGGAGACTGAATGCTATCACAGAAGGACAGGTGGATCCATTGCCGGATACAAATCAGTTGTTTGCCAGGCTAAATAAAGCTAAATATTTCTCAAAAGTGGATCTGAGTAAAGGATACTATCAGATTCCAGTAAAGCCTGAGGTTAGAACATATCTAGCTTTTAGTACCTCAGAGGGACACTATGAGTTTAACAGATTGCCATTTGGATTGAAGAATGCGCCTAGTGTCTTCTCTAGAATGATGAGAAAATTGTTGGATCCTCTGAATAATCCATGCATCACAAATTTCATGGATTATATCCTTGTAGCAACAGAAACATTTGAGGAACACATTGACTATCTGAACATGCTGTTTAATCGACTTAGAGAAGCGAATTTGACAGCCCGACCAACCAAATGTTGCTTTGGATGTAAAGAATTAGAATTCTTGGGAAACACAGTCCATCAGGGAAACATGACCCCTGACCCCAAGAATTTAGAGAAACTAAAGAAAGCCCCGAGACCACAAACCAAGAAAGACGTGAGATCCTTTGTCTCATTATGTGGTTTCTACCAAAAGTATATCAAAAACTTTAATTCCATATGTGCACCGTTAACTGATTTGACACGTAAAGGAAATCCAGATCGAATTACATGGACAGCACAATGTGACGTGGCCTACCACGAATTGAAGGAAAAGCTCACAAGCAAACCTATTTTGAAATTACCTGACTTAAGTCAAGAATTCATTGTGAGAACGGATGCCAGTAATATCGGGTTGGGCGCGACCCTGTTACAGAAATCAGATGCACTGAATGGGGAATTAACCCCAGTGGCATATGCTAGCAGAAAGTTGAATAAAGCTGAAACAAATTACTCAACTAGCGAAAAAGAATGTCTTGCAGTAATATGGGAGATAAAGAAATTCAATATTTATCTGTATGGGAAGGCATTCAAGTTGCAAACGGATCACAAACCCTTGTCGTTTCTAGCGCAGGCTAGGCATGAAAATTCGAGGTTACTCAGATGGTCCTTACTTTTGCAGCCATTCGAGTTCAGCACAGAGTATATTTCTGGAAAAAACAACCTGGGAGCGGATTTTCTAAGCCGCCATCCGTGTGATGAGAATCACCGTAAGCCCCAGGAATAATATTAAATTTCTCTATGTGTATATAGAATTATAGACTGACATATAACGTCTGTTTTAAGTGGGGAGAATTTGTCGTGAAACATTCTAAATCCACATATCTAAATTAAATGGTAAATGTAAAGCCTAACGAATTAATTCAATAAAAGGAAAGAAGAATGGTAAAAGACCAGTGCTGTCACAATGGCGTACAAAAATCCCCCTTTTTCTACTTCGTCTACATAACTGAAACGCTTCCAAGTTTGATAGTAAAGCCTACAGCAGCATACACGCGTTTCAAAAAAATAAAACCGGTACTGTGTTTCTTAGAAAACCTTGAGATAGACACACTGCGTAATGACCTAGATTAATATTCCATTCATGTCATTTTATGCACTAAGTAAAAGAAAAGACAGACGAGCTTAGAAGAGAGAGAGAGAGAGAGAGAGAGAGAGAGAGAGAGAGAGAGAGAGAGAGAGAGAGAAGGAGGAACGCATGCAATACTACCACAGTCTCGCGATTAATATTAATGCCACCCCCAACGCGAAAGGCATGAAGCACTAACTTTTTTTCAAATAGACAGTGAAAAAAAAAACACTACCAATACACGGTTAGGTTTTAAAAAACATGTTTAATGCTTATTAGGAAACATGACATTATACTGTTTTACGTCTGAAATCCTGACAGTACAGATGACACCCCATCGTATCGAAGTGAACAGGAGGTAGAAGAAAATACATATTTTGAACGCAGCCACTTAGCCCCATTAAATTTATATATTTGGGTTCCTTAGGACGTGCTGACAAAGAATATGTTAAGTGTTACGCAAATAGTCTAGGAATTAACAAATTATAGCCAAAATAAAATAGTGAGGTTGTCTGACAGCACCAAATCATAATTGCTCAGTGGCATGTTTTGAAACCACTATTTTACGGGAAATAGGCCAACAAGTTAAATCCGATTTCATTGGCTAGAATAATATGTAAGCCTAAACATGATTAGTCGATTGCAGATACTATTTTTGGTTGTTACGGGAAACGGTAGGAAGGGTACTTTTTTTCAAATACTTTTGTAAACATGGTCTTATTGGCTAGACCATTTGATATAGTCAATTAGGAGCGTCTGTTCAGTGCCACATTTTTAAAATAAACTTACTGAGAAGCAAGTGCGTTGAGATCCAGCTCATATTTTTCTTATGAAAGCCTGGGACAGAGGCAGATCGGAATTGTGCCATAACTCATTGCCAGTCAACGTATTTTGTGTATTATTTCCATGAATTGTGGTAAGCTAGAAATATTTGATATCTTTTAGATGAAAATTGAATGTGAATTGATAATTTATGTCTGTATATGTGTGTGGTTCAGTAGCAAACATGAGGCAAAGCCTAGATATTGCTCCAACCTGAACAAAACTTGTCGGAGAGTAGTATAACTGCATGGGATTGCCAATAGTAATATGACACCTATCTTATTGTATAGAAGGAATTACAGCTGAAATGGCAGAGGCGTTGTAATCATTAAGGAGAGGAATACTGGTGAATGTTATTACATGAGAAGCTAACAGTTGGCCTACGGCGCTGAACTCGGTGTTTGTTATGTATTGTGCTCAGTGTGGAAATAGATTATAAATTAGTTCTGAAGTAGGAGGTACAACCTTCTTGTTTCAGGGACAGTGGTACTAACATATTAAAAGCAGCACCTGGTCTGAGTTTTGCTGAATCCAGAGGCTGGTAGCAGACTCCTTAGTCAATATATCGACCTGTGTGGTGTCTCAAGAACACGGTGAAGCAAGCGAGCAGTGGAGACTGTTTCCTGCCGCCCACACAGAAGTTAAGATTCTGTGGCCAGAGCAGCTCAATCTTGTGTATACCCCCTCTAACAGTGACTTTATCTTAAATCTAGAGGGACATTTATTAGTTTCAAATAAAAAGAAACTGTGAACTTTCCCAATATTATGTCCACGAGAAACAAACACTTGAAGTCATGATGACACACAACCACCTAGCTTGAAAAGCCAGTATTACCTCAGAGTACTACAGCACAACTTACACACATATTGCAATAATAATATATGTCAATACAAAGATTCTATCTATAAATTGTGTACATATAACTTGTGATTACATTTGATTGTGATTCCTGGTTCACTTTGTAGTTGAATCAGGATATCTAATATTTGAAGGAATTAATACATATATATTTGTAAACTTTAACACTTGACTCATTTAAGATAGTCTTATAGAGTGTTCTATGTATGTGAGTGTCACAGTGTTGTAAAGTATTGTGGATTAAATTAAATTGTGTATCTGTCTGTTGGTTGTTGTGAACATACACTTCATCATTATCATAACCCTAGACATTCAACGTAGTCATCACAATATTCCAGAATAGGTCTGACTGAGGTATAAATGTGGTAGCAAGTAAGGTCATCTGTAATACACCACACTATTAGATACAAATACCTTCACAGCTGATCTCAGTCAGTACACTAAGTCCCCTATAAATATTTATATCATCCCACTTTACCACACTCGTTACTTGTAATTCTGGCAAATCATTGCTTTTCGTGCTGTCCAAGCACATATTTTTCCATTTTAATACCCAGAATATTTGTGATTTCTAATCATCTTCCCCGAACTACGCTGTGTACTCAGGAATTTGATTTTTCTGAGAGATTAACATTGGTGGGTGGACAGCGAGACAATGCGCCTGTTAATTTATAGCCCACAAATGTACTTAGCAGAGGCATTTGTTTTTATTTTGTCTAAAAGATCGTGATACTAAGCTATCAGACGGTTCCAGGAACTAAGCTGCCAGATTGTCAAGAGTCATCATCACAAAAGAATCGACGAAAACCGCGGCTGCAGGACTCACTTATACCAACTAAGTGCTTATAAAAGGCACCAGCAAAAGGACAGAAACATTCTTTAATATAAACCCTTTATCCAGTCTCGATGAAGACAAATTGATTTTTAATCTTAAATTCACCATAATTCTATTTATTTTAACCTGTTAAAACTAATTGATTATTAAACGTGTTACATGTTATTTTAAAACATAACAATCTTAGTTGACAGTTTAAGTGTGAAAGCATACGTATGAGCAAGACTATTTAATATAAATATATATACTTCTATAGAGCTACTTCTTGTAAAAGGGAATTTCGCTGGATTTACATCACCTGGCGGGCTTGTACGGGCTATAACCATTGCTTAATTCTTCATAAGAGGCGGCGGACCGATAATAAGTTAACAATTGCTCAGCCAATACAGCATTGTTCTTGACTTCGGAAATATCTTATGAGCACTACCTGGGGATAGAAGCGTCTTTACCCTTCTATCTACAACTCTGCCAAGAGTAATCTTGTGCGAAGTTAGACACCTTTGACGACCCGATTTAGATACGCTTGCGTTTTGACAACTGGTAGACCACTGCTGTAAAACAGGGAAGGCAATCCGTGACAGTGAACGAATGAATTTGTTAGGTGTTCATGTTTATAGGAAATGAAGTTTCGTTGAACGTTTTTTCAGTTAGCGCTCGCTTTTTCAAGAACGAATTAACAGCGCTAAGCTTGGGATTGCTGTATAAACATTTTTGCAAAAAAAATTATGGTTGGCTCTGCCCAAAATGTCCTCCAGTATTGTAGCTTCCAAAGATGGCGAAGTTGGCCACGCCTGGTAGTACAGACGGCTAAATGAGACAGTTATAATCTCGTCATCGTTGTCAGCATCATCAGTGTTCAGCTCCCATGGATTATAGGCCTTCTTCAAACCTTTCTGCTTTGTGCCATCCACTCAAGTTTTATCTGTGCCTTCTTTTTTTTTAGATTTAGTCCTGTCTTCAGTTCAATTTCCTATGAGTGTACGAACCTCCTTTATTTCGTGTGCCTAGTGGATCCCAGAACAAAACTATATTATAATACTATCAGTTTATTTCCGCAACGTGTCCTACCCAACGTGTCCTACCCAACGTCACTTGTTTGTTCGTCAAATAGCTCCAGGGATATTTTGTCTCGTTCGTTCCATGACATCAACAATGGTGATTTTGTCAAACCATTTTTATCCATCGATTACTCGCCAGCACCGATTTCTGAAAGTCTGTAATCTTTATTGTAAGTT
This sequence comes from Oreohelix idahoensis, assembly GCA_024509875.1. NCBI lineage: Eukaryota > Metazoa > Mollusca > Gastropoda > Stylommatophora > Oreohelicidae > Oreohelix > Oreohelix idahoensis. The sequence continues at coordinate 99,034 of JAMPIV010009528.1, read as the reverse complement.
TTTTTTTTTTTTTTTCTCTATGTTACAGAGATGTACAAAATAGAGATGCCATGAAAATTGAGTTGACAATTTTAATATTTGTTTTTCTGGATTTGATTTTTAATTTTAGATTTCCAATCAATTCCTAATGAATGCACGCATCTTTTGCATTTTGTATTCTTGTTGTGATGTCATTACTTGTTCCTTCACTTTTGTCTACGCTGCGGAGATACACGTTAGTTCCCCCACTCATGTCCACACTGCTGGGATATATGTTTCTTCCTCCACATTTGCCCACACTGCTAGGATAGACGTACGAGTCTAAATTTGTCTACACTGCTACTAGGATGCATGTGTGTTCCTCCACATGTGTCTACATTGCTAGGATATATGTACGAGTCCACTTTTGTCCACACTGCTAGGATGCATGTTTGTTCCTCAACATGTGTCTACATTGCTAGGATGTATGAACGAGTCTACCTTTGTCCATACTGCTAGGATGCTTGTTTGGTCCTCCGCGTGTGTCTACATTGCAAGGATAAATGTACGAGTCCACTTTTGTCCTTACTGCTAGGATGCATGTTTGTTCCTCAACATGTGTCTACATTGCTAGGATATATGTATGAGTTCACAGCTTGTATGAGAATATCTCCAAGTGCAATCTGGGTATTATTAGTTGAATTTATTCTAATCTTTATTCCCCCCCCCCCCCCCCCCTACTATTGCTGTGGCGTCTCGTCCAATATTCTCATTTTCTTTTCATCTATTTTTGGTCTGAGGTCAAAGGACGAGGTCATTAGCTATATTTAGAACGTCCAGATGTTTCCTCAATATTTACTCAATACTTTTTTCCGGCAGTTGTTTTTGTTGCTGTCAAAACGAAATCTGTAGCTCTGGCCAGCCGCAAAAGAAATGGTGGCAAGATGTACTCCTGCCGCACTCTATTTCTTACCTCATACATTTTTTTTTCTAAGTTGTCCGTCATGAAGATCTCGGTGTTTCATGTCTTCACGTGCTTTCTTTTTAAAGTTAACAAAATAATAGTATGATCCACACTGTTGCAGGCCAAAATTATAACGTCACTAAACCTAATGTAAAACTAAGACTCCTATTCCAAGCTCTGTTATGTGTACTAATAACAATCACTACTACTGCTATGTGCATTTAATATCACTCTACTTCTAATATTACGTGCATTAATAACAATCTACTTCCATTGTTACGTGCATTAATAACAATCTACTTCCATTGTTAAGGCATTAATAACAATCTACTTCCATAGTTATGTGCATTAATAACAATCTACTTCCATTGTTACGTGCATTAATAACAATCTACTTCAATTGTTACGTGCATTAATAGCAATCTACTTCCATTGTTACGTGCATTAATAACAATCTACTTCCATTGTTACGTGCATTAATAACAATCTACTTCCATAGTTATGTACATTAATAACAATCTACTTCTACTGAAATGTACATTAATAACAATCTACTTCTACTGTTATGTGCATTAATAACAATCTACTTTTACGTACATTAATAACAATGTACTTATTTCCTTGACGAAAGCACGAACAGAGAAAGATGTGCAAGGTTCTACACGTGTTAAACTGTTCTACGTCTAGGGCCTACGGTAAATAAATTGTGGTACATGCCATCCACTATTGGTAAACTCTTGTAGTTTATGAGACAATCAAAAAGTCTCTACTTCAGAAAGTATAATAGAAATTCTGCCGTAAATCACAGGCCTTGAACATCTGGTTATACCTGCATCGTGAACCATACACGTGAATGTGTGTATAAAGCAAATACGTGCATGTGTGAATAAAGCATGTACTCGTATTTGTGGATAAAGTATGTAGTGATATATGTATAGCGCACGTACATGTGTGTATAAAACATGCACGTGACGTGTTTATATATACAGAGAGAGAAAGAGACTTAGGCAGAGAAACAACGATAGAGAGACAGAGATACTTCCATTGAACGATCATATTAGTAACCTACATTCTTCTATTACATGACCTTCTTAGTAACTTCCATCCTTCTATTAGATGGCTTTGTAAGTAACCTCCATTAGCTAACGAATGACCTTATTAGTAACCTCCATTATCTGTTGAATGACCTTGTTAGTAACCTCCATTATCCATGAATAACCTTCTTAGTAACCTCCATTCTTATTTTACATGACCTTGTTGGTAATCTCCATTCTTCTATTACATGACTTTATTAGTAACCTCCATCCTTCTATTGGATGAACTTGTTAGTAACCTCCATCCTTCTATTAGATGACCTTGTCAGTAACCTCCATCTTTCTATTGGATGACCTTGTCAGTAACCTCCATCCTTTTAATTAGATGACCTTGTTAGTAACCTCCATCCTTCTATTGCATAACCTTGTTAGTAACCTGCATCATTCTATTGGATGACCTTGTTAGTAACCTCCATCATTCTATTGGATGACCTTGTTAGTAACCTCCATCCTTTTAATTAGATGACCTTGTTAGTAACTTCCATCCTTCTATTAGATGACCTTGGTAGTACCTTCCATCATTCTACTGGATAACCTTGTTTGTAACCTCCATCCTTGTGACAGTATTGCCTCCCCTGCTTTGCAGTAGTGGTCCAACAGTGGCCAAAAATCAAGAGTATCTAATATGGGCATCAAAGGTGTCTACCTTCGCACAAGATTACTCTAGGCAGATTTGTAAATAGAAGGATAACGACGCTTCTATCTCAATATAGTCTTCACAAGATATTCAGATAAGCGAAAAAAATGCTGTATTGGATGAGCACGTTAATTCTAGAATCTGTCGATAGCTTTTGTGAAGAATTAAGCAATGATTAATTTTAGCTCGTTAAGCCCCCACCTCTGATTTACTCAGTGGAATTCTTATTATTCTGGTATAGCTCCGTTTAGAGTGTGTTTAGAAAATTGACTGAGACAAACATGCTGTAGATTTAAAATGATTAAATCGAAGTTAAATTTGTAAAAGTACAAATAACAAAATTTAATAATCACTCAAGTTTTAACAGTCTGAAAATAATTAAATAGTTTAAAAGAAAGGGTTCACCATTGATTGATAGGAGGTTCTATGGAAAAAGTTCACTTTGGCAGCTTATATATTGCACTTAGCTGCCAGTGGTTGTTTCTGCTTCCACTGGGTTGGTTATTTTTACACTGCTCACACTCGTCGCAGGTCAAGGTTGTAGGGTGCTGCTCGTTCCCATGAGTGTCAGGGAGAGTCTACAAAGTTGGTCTCTCGTCTTAAAGCTCAGGCCACTGTTCCCTTCTTGTTCCAGAGATAGTACCCTTCAACTGGTACCACCACCACAAACTATGGTAAAATAATATCAACTGAGTATTGAGTATACTTATGTGTCCCCTTTCTTCTATTCTACCATCCCATTTATCTCAGAATTTACCCTCTATGAGAATTAAATTTAATCCGTCGGGATACAACTTTCTTTACATTTAAATTGATTAGCTTTTATTTTGACTTTACATTTAAATGAAAAGGTTAACAGTACCGATAGAATATGTTTACATATACATCTCCACTGATTGAAAAGTGTTCACAATATAAATTGAATATGTTTTCATTTACATTTACACTGATTTGAAAAGTTTGAAACTTCCATTAATTTTAAAGTGAAAGTGTTAACATCGACATTTACACTGGTTCTAAACTGTAAGTTTTAGAATTAGAATGTACATCACTTCTTTCATCTTTCCCTCCCTGCTCCATATGGAACTTGGGACTACGTTATGCTTTTAGTTCTCTGTAAGAAACGAGCAATAAAGCAGTCGCCTGCCCGTGTAGGGGTGGTTCATGAAATCATCATTCTATACGCTGAGGTTGCTAGCCTCAAATTACTGTGACATCCACTAGCGATTTTCACATATTAATATTCACATGGTAATATAAACATATTAGTTCACATGTTAGTAATGAAAATATAGAATGTAAAATGACAACTTACGCCAATCTAGGCTCACAGACGTTTTGCTCAGATGAATGAAGTTAAGGCACGATGCCGTTTTACACGTGTACTTGGGGTCGTTATTTTTAACTTTAATTCCCTCTCTGACTCCGTGTGTTCAGTTTCCTCAGATATTCCGGATTTCCTTATTTAAAATGATAGAGATTTCCTGGGCTGTTTTGTAAGTCCTGATAAATACTCCAGTAGAAGGTGTCCGATCTGATAAAATGGAATTCTAAATTCTAGGCTTCACTCTGCCAAGGTTTGGTTGTGTCGTCTTGGCAAGCGATCTTCACAGTGTCTAAACACTGAAGCGTGTCAGGTTATATTCACTGTCCTTCCCCGCATCTGTTTGTTATGAAGCTAAAAAAAAGCTCAAATCATTTCAAACATGCTGGTTTGTGAAGGGGAGGGGGAGGGGGAGGGGGATTTTTAAAATTCCTGACGTAGAAAAAATTTGAAAGTAATGTAGGCGTCAAGTCTTCCGTATATGGCATGAAAATATCCAATCCCTTGCAGGCGATCTCACCAACACATCTGTAAACCCATACGACAATGTGTTTCAGATGTAACAAATTATTACTATCTAAAGTAATCTTGTCATAACAAGTGGGACAGGAAGTGATTAGGTCATCGTTGTCTATCCAAAATGTGTCACCCAGACAAGTAATCTTGTACGTGAAAGTCAGACAAGAAGCAATTAGGTCATCCTTGTCTGTCCAAATTGTGTCACGCAGACAAGTTATCTCTTATCTGTCGCGTACCCTGGCTTTATCAGCAGTTAGACACTTACGCTGGCGATTTTCGTGTTAGGTAGCGGCCAAGGTTGGGTACACGAGAATTTGCCTGTCGTTAATACTGTATTATCTCTGCCGCTCCTTGCAACGCTTTAGGGAAGGGACATGTAACAAACAAACATTGTGACTTATCAGTGAGAGCAGTGTAGCAAGGAAAATACAAAATATCTGCTACAGTAGACAGAGAAAGAAAAGGTGTGACTCGGATAAAATCGCAATAAAATCAGTACAAAAATATAACTGATTACTGTCGTAGTGAAAGAGAGATCGGAAAGAGGTCGCCCCAAAATCAATCTTGTGACAATCCTTCTGTTAGATGACCTTGTTAGTAACTTCTATCAATCTGTTAGATGACCTTGTTTATAACCTCCATCCTTCTATTTTATTACCTTGTTAGTCACTTGCCTGCTGCTATTGGTCGACATTGACATCCAGATTAGTGTGATGGGATCATGTCCCACAGATGAGAAAATTTGGTTGATTTTACCAACCTTTATACTTCCTCATTGAATGCATTAGCCCGACAGGTTAAACAGCAAACACTTCACTGTCAGAGTGTCATGGAACGTCCTTTTCATTCGTCCATTTCTTCTATCTGTCCTAAAGCTACACTCCTCTACAAAAGTATTTCTAAGGAGGATTGGGCATTGGGCTGGAAACCCCATCCTGTAAAAAAAAAAGCGTTTTACCACAAAAACTTCAACAAACAGGAAAATATAAGCAAGCTAATGGTCACATCACAGATAAGAATGGGAAATTCCTTAGTAATATACACGAACAAATGAAGAGATGGACAGAACATTTTTGAGGCATTTCTCAATAGACCAGCTCCAATAAATTCCTTAGACATCCAGTCAGAAGAAGAGGAGCTATAAACCAACTGTGAACGACCAAGTAGAAGGGAAATAAAGAAAGACATAAAGCTTCAGAAAGATGGAAAAGCAGCTGGTCAAGATGGCATTCCAGCAGAGTGGAATCTGACCAAACAGCTTAATGATCTAGATTTTGCAAATGACTTGGCACTTCTGTCCCATAACCATAGTCAGATGCAAGACAAAATGAAAATACTCATTAAGGTCACAACAAGTGGGTCTGAAAATACACAAGGAACAGACAAAGATAATGAGAATAAATGCGAGAAATGATAACAAGGTTGAACTTGAAGAAACACCACTACAAAATGTAGAATAGTACTTTGATGGAATTATTCAGTCGATCTCTTCTCCTCTCCGGCAGTAGTCAGTTACATTTGTTGTGAGTACTTATTACGCGCCATTTTCTTGGTCAGCAACATTTATTTCTCTGCTGTCAAGAAAATATTTGGTATTTTCAAGTCATATTACAATCCCTTCGGTGATAATTCGTCATGTTTGCTTTAAGCTTCTCTGCTTTGCTAAGATTAGGCACAGGTAAAAACCCAGATAGGCCGGTCAGCGACCGAACGTTGGCTTTACCTAAGGCCTGCCACGCGATAAATTATCTACCTGCTGGCAAGCATTCGACAGATTCGACATGACAAAATCGCTTCCTGTAACTCAATACGAAGATATCACTTGAGATAAATGTTGTCGTGAAACATTCTAAATCCACATATATAAATTAAAAGGTAAATGTAAAGCCTAACGAATTAATACAATAAAAGGAAAGAAGAATGGTAAAGAACAGTGCTGTCACAATGACTGTACTCGAGATCCCCCTTTTTCTACTTCGTCTGAAAATTGTAACGCTTTCACGTTTGATAGTAAAGCCTATAGCAGCATACACGCCTTTCTAACAATAAAACGTGTACTGTATTTCTTAGAAAACCTTGAGATACGCAAGCTGATTAATGACCTAAATTAATACTAGCATTAATTTCATTTTATACACTGCGTAATGAAAAGACAGATGAACTTAGGGTAGAGAGAGAGAGGGCTGAACGGAGGAACGTATGCAACACTAACACGCGTCTCGCGATATAAAATTAATGCCACCCCCAACGCGAAAGGCATGAAGCACTAACTTTTTTTCAAATAGACAGTGATAAAAAACATTACCAATACGAGAGTTAAGTTTAAAAACCTGTTTTATGCTTATTAGTAAACATGACATTCTACTGTTTTATGTCTGAAATCCTGACATTAGTCTGACAGAACAGTCGAAAAGGCAGGACAGGTGGCGGTTCTAAATCGAAAAAAATAAAAAATACACGACTATCCTAGAAAATACATATTTTGAACGCAGCCACTTAGCTCCATTAAATTTATATATTTGGGTTCCGTAGGACTTGCTGACAAAGAATATGTTAAGTGTTACGCAAATAGTCTAGGAATTAACAAATTATAGCCAAAAGAAAATAGTGAGGATGTCTGACAGCACCAAATCATAATCGCACAGTGGCATGTTTTGAAACCACCATTTTACGGGAAATAGGCCACCATGTTAAATCCGATTTGATTGGAGGGAATGATATGTAAGGCTAAACATGATTAGTCGGATTGCAAATACTATTTTTGGTTGTTAGGGGAAACGTAGGAAGGGTACATTTTTTCAAAAGCTTTGTAAACATGGCCCTATTGGCTAGACCCGCTGATATAGTCAATTAGGAGCGTCTGTTCAGTGCCACATTTTAAAATAAACTTACTAAGAAACAGTGCGTTGAGATCCAGCTTCTATTTTTCTAAATAAAAGCCTGGGACAGAGGCAGATCGGAATTTGTGCCATAATTCATCGCCAGTCAACGTATTTGTTTATTATTTCCATGAATTGTGGTAAGATTGACATATTTGATATCTTTTTGATGAAAATTGAATGTGAATTGATATTTATGTCTGTATATGTGTGTGGTTCAGTAGCAAACATGAGGCAAAGCCTAGATAGTGCTCCAACCTAAACAAAACTTGTCGGAGAGAAGTATATCTGCATGGGATCGCAAAATAGTACACTGACACCTATCTTATTGACTAGAAGGAACTAATGCTGGAATTGCAGAGGCGTAGTAACCATTAAGGAGAAGAATACTGCTGTAAATTGTTTCAGATGAAGCTAGCAGTTGGCCTACCGCTCTGAACTCAGTGTTTGTTATGTATTGTGTTCATTGTGGAAATAGATTATAAATTAGTTCTGAAGTAGGAGGTACAACCTTCTTGTTTCAGGGACCGTGGTCATAACTTATTGAAGCAGCACCTGGTCTGAGTTTTGCTGAATCCAGAGGCTGATAGCATACTCCTTGGTCCAGATAGCGACTAGTGAGGTATCTCAAGAACACAGTGAAGCAAGCGAGCAGAGGATACTGGTTCCTGCCGCCCTCACAGAAGATAAGATTCTGTGGCCAGAGCAGCTCAATCCTATGTGCCCCCCTCTAAAATTGACATTATATTAAAGAAAGAGGGACAATAAATTGTTTCAATTGACAGGAACTGTGAACTTTTCCAAATACTATTTCCACCATAAGCAAACACTTGAAGTCATGATGACAAACAACAACCAAGCTTGAACAAGCCAGTATTTCCTCAGAGTACTACATCACAACTTACACACATATGATAATAATAATACTATATGTCAATACAAAGAGTCTATCTATAAATTGTGTACATATAACTTGTAATTACATTTGATTGTGATTCCTGGTTCACTGTGTAGTTGAATCAGGATATCTATTATTGAAAGGAATTAATACATATATTTTTAAACTTTAATACTTGACTCATTTAAGATAGTCTTATAGAGTGTTTTATGTGTGTGAGTGTCACAGTGTTGTAAAGTGTTGTGGAATAAATTAAATTGTTATCTGTCTGTTGTTGTTGTGACTTACACTTCATCATTATCATAACCCTAGACATTCAACGTAGTCATCACAATATTCCAGAATAATTCTGACTGAGGTATAAATGTGGTAGCAAGTAAGGTCATCTGTAATACACCACACTTATTAGATACAGATACCTTCACAGCTGATCTCAGTCAGTACACTAAGTCCCCTATAAATATTTATATCATCCCACTTTACCACATATATTGGGGTCTCGCTCCCGGGATATTGAACTTTCTCCTATTATATATATTGGGAATAATAAAAATTTAAAAGGTATCCTTGGGTGAAAATAAATAAGGTTGAGCTCTCAGTGCCTGTGGTTGTCCTTAGATAATTATTGATAGATTGAATTGTTTACATTTGCCTGGTAGAAAATGGCCGACTTGGCAAAATTTCGATCTGCTGCTGTGCAGACTGCAAAAGAGTTAGGAATGGAGGGGCAAGTTATGATTGCTTATGTCACTACGGAATGTGACAAATATATTGAACGTGAAGAAAGAAGATTAGAAAAAGAGGCCGAAAGAAAATTAGAATCTGAAAGATTGGCCGAAGATAAGAAGTTAGAGGCTGAAAAGGAAATTAAGAAGTTACAATTAGAGGCTGAGGCTGAGTCTAAGAGGCTGCAGATTGAGGCTGACAAAGAGGCTAAAGCATTGGAGGCAGATAGGGAGATTAAGAGGCTCCAATTAGAAGAACAAAAGGCAGAAAGAGAAGAAAAAAGATTGACTGCAGAGAGGGAAGCAGAAAAGGAGGAGAAGAGATTACAAAGGGAACATGAGTTACGACTAAGGGAGTTTGAGTTTCAAGGCCATGCTCCTGAAAATGGTGCCAGTCCCTTTACCTCCGATGCTACTGCTAGTCAGGGAGCCTCAACCTCAGCTATGAATTTTCATTTAGATCATTTTGTTGAGAAAGACGATGATATCGAGAGCTATCTAAATAGATATGAACTATTAGCTACCACGTATGGGTTAGAGAGAGAAAGGTGGAGCTTAAAGTTATCTCAAGGACTTCGTGGTGCAGCTTATGAAGTTTTTGTCAAAATGAGCAGAAATGATCAAGAAAATTATGACATGCTAAAGCAGGCTCTTTTGTTAAGATATGAAAAGAATGGAGAATTTTATAGGAAAAAATTTAGGAATGCTAAACTACTGTCAGGTGAAACCTATCACCAGTTCTGTGCACGGTTAGAGACATACTTGGAGAAATGGACTTCTCTGGGGAAAACCCAAGATCTTAAGGAAATGATCCTTATAGAACAATTAAGAGAGTCCATGGCTCCAGACCTGAGAAAGTTTCTCATGGAACAAGGTGCAGAGAGACTGGGTGAGTTACTAAATGTTGCTGAAAGGTATCAGGCAGCTCAAGCAGAGGTAACAGGTAACAAAAGGAAACAGGTAGACAATTATCAGGCACCACAAAACTTTAATGAATTTGATCATAGAGATCAAAACAAAGGTAAGCACCAGTTTGATAGGCCACGAAATGACTATAAAAATAAAACCCCACAATTCAATGAAAGGAAATATGATAACAGGAAACCCTTCAGACAGGAAGGAAAATATTGTCAAATATGCAGGATGCATAATCATAATACTAGTGAATGTGGTAGGAAAGTTCCTCCATATCACGCGGCATGCATGATAACAGTGGACAAGGGGAAGAAGAAACTAACAGAGAATCATATAAATCTTCAACATCCCCCCATCTGTGAAGAAGTGACATGTAATGGTGCCAAGGTTAGGTGCCTTTACGATTCAGGTTTAGAATATGACTCAGTTGTGAGTGCAACCCTAGTGCACCCTGAACAGTATACGGGACCTAAGACGCGTCAACAGTGAGAAATGCAGTTAGCGACCCATAGCTAGACTGCTTGCGTAAGGGTCAGCGAACCAGAGCTGACCAAGACCCTACTCCACCTCCAAGTGGTGGTCCTGGAAACAGGCTGCATCACTGCAGTCTGGCTGAGCGAGTAGGGATCGAAGAGGGAAGGCTAACCCGGTCCCAAAAATGCCGTGCTGAAGTCGGATGTGTCGGTCGAAAGGCGCAAATATTGCAGTTTCGCTGTAAACGGACACAACGCAACCAACGTCCTTTTCAGGACGAACGAAGAAGAAGAAGAACAGTATACCACAGAGAAAGTGGAGATACAAGGGGCCGTAAAGGGAATATCCACCATGACACTTCCCGTAGCCGAGATCAATGTAGAGACAAGGTACGTGGAAGGAGTGATTAGAGCAGCCGTGTGTGACGACCCTAATTACCCGCTGGTGTTAGGAAGCAAATATGTTTTTCTAGGAAGCCCTGTAAAACCTGTGGTAATGGCCACGCTTCAGGTCAGGTCGACCCCTAGTAGAACGGAGGAGGAACCACCACTAGTTTATTCTCATAAGCAGATGAGAAAGGCCCAGGCAAAAGATAAAACATTAAAACCTTGCTTTGGTAAATTGCCAACAAGCCATGCACACCCTAAGATAGGACAGTTTTATTTGAAGGAAGGACTGCTTTTCAGGAAAGCTAGAGCAGGATCCAAAGAACAGGGACAATTGGTATTGCCAACCCCCTACAGGGAAAAAGTGATGGCACAAGCTCATGTTGTACCAGACGGTGGACACCAGAGAAATGGGACCACCTGTCAAAGGACATCGGAAAAATTCTATTGGTTCCAAGTAGCTGCTGATATTGCACAATTTGTGGGGGCCTGTGAAAAATGTAGCAAGGTACAGTCCCCAAGTTGGGAAAATCATAATCAGATGCCAGCCAAGCATTCTGAAACATATGGGCCTAACAATAACAAGGAAAATAACAATAATAAGGTTGACATAGAGGATAGGTATCCACCTTCCCCCCAACAGTGTTCACCAAAAATAATTAGATTCGCAACTCTGAGAAGGGCATCCAGAGAAAATAGAAACTCAGACCAGTCAACCCAGGAACAGTTTGAAGCCGCATTTAGGGAGCTGGCTGACATTGACATTGAAGATGATCCACCTAAGTTAAAACCGAAACAAATTGTTAACAGAAGAACAGTGGGCAGTGGACGAGTGAGCAATTCGGAAAATGATCACAGCGCTTCACAATATGGCTATTAACTTAGCATTAAAAGGGCACTGGTGACATTGGTAGTCACCCGACCCTACACCGTCCAAGGGAAAGTAGTGTTCGGACCCTGGATGGAGATAACCCACACATCTTATAGCAATGCTAAGGGCGAATTGATTTCTGATGCAGAAACTCATTTCCCCACATATTATCTTAATTCACCAGATTGTCGGTAGGCGGAACTATAGTTGGTGAATATGGCCTCCATTTGAGTGGCACATTATTGTTACGGTGTTATATTAAATGACGGCGTCTGCTGGGGTTTAGCAGTGCGCAACGTTTAGGGGTCAATAACATTAATAGAATATGTCGATATTTTACGGTATACTGAACGCGAAATATATGCTAAGATTATGACGTATTCGCGTTGGGAAGGTCACGCTTGGTGACTTGGTTACATGACCCTTTTTACGCTATCCGTCAAGCAGAGAAGTCGTGTCTTGTATGTCTTCCAAGGAGAGGCTTAGTATATGGCTGATATATGAATTCAATATAGAACTCAGGGTCAGTTCGGATATTAATCTAAAGTATGAGATTATTAAGTAAATTAAATGATGGAAGGAGAATCATATTATGATTCAATTTGTAGCTGTCAAGAACTCATGCTCTTATTTCTGGCTGTTGACTACAGCAGCGCATGTACATAGCCATGATGTTCATCTGACATATTGTTTTGACACGGACGGATACTTACTTGTATTACTTGGAATTTATTGTTATGCTGAACCGTACATGAAGTTTTGTGAATGTCTTATATCGTTTATATGAACGTCAATACATGTGGACTCAGAACAGAAGGCTTGATATCTTACTTACGTTTCGGGTTTGGTTCCACAGCTGTTAATGTTTACGTTTTTTCTCAGCACAATAACTCTCCCACAGGAGAAATCAACTAATGTACAATATGCAAATCAGAACGTCGAAGGGATGTTCTTACGGTCAGAGCTAACCATCAATAACAAACATTAACCACGTCAAGAGAATGACTTTAATATTCAATAAATAATATAAGATGAAGGAACCGCAACACCCGTCACAATTATAGAACATTATAAATATATTATTAGAAGGGTGTTTCCACATTCAATCACGCCTGAGATCAGACCAATTGTTGGCTGTGAACATTTCGGAGGAGCAGAGTGTCTCCATTGTTGCCTTTTTGAATTGAGGATAGTCCGAGTGTTTATTAAGGCTGATCAGGAAATTGTTGGATCCCCTACACAACTCAGATATCACCCTATAGATCAACTCCTCATAACGTACAAATTGAGGAACATCTAATATTCTCGGGACATGTCGTTGAACAGACTCAGAGAAGAAAAATGGTGAATATTGATTGCTAAGCAGTAGTAAGACAAGCCGTAACACTTGCAGCTGTACAGTAACATATCTGAAATGGATTCTTGGATTGCAGAGGTCTGAGGCAACCTTCGTCAGTAGTGCTTACTTTGAATTGACCCACCTGCATTAATCCATGATCAAAATGAAATCAGAGAAACATTGATGCAGATTTTCTAAGCCGCCATCCGTGCGATGAAAATCAAAGAAATCACCAGGCATAGACCTAAATTTCTCTATGTGTATGTAGAATTATAGACTGACGTATAACGTATGTTTTAAGAGGAGAGAATTTGTCGTGAAACATTCTAAATCCACATATATAAATTAAAAGGTAAATGTAAAGCCTAACGAATTAATACAATAAAAGGAAAGAAGAATGGTAAAGAACAGTGCTGTCACAATGACTGTACTCGAGATCCCCCTTTTTCTACTTCGTCTGAAAATTGTAACGCTTTCACGTTTGATAGTAGAGCCTATAGCAGCATACACGCCTTTCTAACAATAAAACGTGTACTGTATTTCTTAGAAAACCTTGAGATACGCAAGCTGATTAATGACCTAAATTAATACTAGCATTAATTTCATTTTATACACTGCGTAATGAAAAGACAGATGAACTTAGGGTAGAGAGAGAGAGAGAGGGCTGAACGGAGGAACGTATGCAACACTAACACGCGTCTCGCGATATAAAATTAATGCCACCCCCAACGCGAAAGGCATGAAGCACTAACTTTTTTTTCAAATAGACAGTGATAAAAAACACTACCAATACGAGAGTTAGGTTTAAAAACCTGTTTTATGCTTATTAGTAAACATGACATTCTACTGTTTTATGTCTGAAATCCTGACATTAGTCTGACAGAACAGTCGAAAAGGCAGGACAGGTGGCGGTTCTAAATCGAAAAAAATAAAAAATACACGACTATCCTAGAAAATACATATTTTGAACGCAGCCACTTAGCTCCATTAAATTTATATATTTGGGTTCCGTAGGACTTGCTGACAAAGAATATGTTAAGTGTTACGCAAATAGTCTAGGAATTAACAAATTATAGCCAAAAGAAAATAGTGAGGATGTCTGACAGCACCAAATCATAATCGCACAGTGGCATGTTTTGAAACCACCATTTTACGGGAAATAGGCCACCATGTTAAATCCGATTTGATTGGAGGGAATGATATGTAAGGCTAAACATGATTAGTCGGATTGCAAATACTATTTTTGGTTGTTAGGGGAAACGTAGGAAGGGTACATTTTTTCAAAAGCTTTGTAAACATGGCCCTATTGGCTAGACCCGCTGATATAGTCAATTAGGAGCGTCTGTTCAGTGCCACATTTTAAAATAAACTTACTAAGAAACAGTGCATTGAGATCCAGCTTCTATTTTTCTAAATAAAAGCCTGGGACAGAGGCAGATCGGAATTTGTGCCATAATTCATCGCCAGTCAACGTATTTGTTTATTATTTCCATGAATTGTGGTAAGATTGACATATTTGATATCTTTTTGATGAAAATTGAATGTGAATTGATATTTATGTCTGTATATGTGTGTGGTTCAGTAGCAAACATGAGGCAATGCCTAGATAGTGCTCCAACCTGAACAAAACATGTCGGAGAGAAGTATATCTGCATGGGATCGCCAAATAGTACACTGACACCTATCTTATTGACTAGAAGGAACTAATGCTGGAATTGCAGAGGCGTAGTAACCATTAAGGAGAAGAATACTGGTGTAAATTGTTTCAGATGAAGCTAGCAGTTGGCCTACCGCTCTGAACTCAGTGTTTGTTATGTATTGTGTTCAGTGTGGAAATAGATTATAAATTAGTTCTGAAGTAGGAGGTACAACCTTCTTGTTTCAGGGACCGTGGTCATAACTTATTGAAGCAGCACCTGGTCTGAGTTTTGCTGAATCCAGAGGCTGATAGCATACTCCTTGGTCCAGATAGCGACTAGTGAGGTGTCTCAAGAACACAGTGAAGCAAGCGAGCAGAGGATACTGGTTCCTGCCGCCCTCACAGAAGATAAGATTCTGTGGCCAGAGCAGCTCAATCCTATGTGCCCCCCTCTAAAATTGACATTATATTAAAGAAAGAGGGACAATAAATTGTTTCAATTGACAGGAACTGTGAACTTTTCCAAATACTATTTCCACCATAAGCAAACACTTGAAGTCATGATGACAAACAACAACCAAGCTTGAACAAGCCAGTTATACCTCATAGTACTACATCACAACTTACACACATATGATAATAATAATACTATATGTCAATATAAAGAGTCTATCTATAAATTGTGTACATATAACTTGTAATTACATTTGATTGTGATTCCTGGTTCACTGTGTAGTTGAATCAGGATATCTATTATTGAAAGGAATTAATACATATATTTTTAAACTTTAATACTTGACTCATTTAAGATAGTCTTATAGAGTGTTTTATGTGTGTGAGTGTCACAGTGTTGTAAAGTGTTGTGGAATAAATTAAATTGTTATCTGTCTGTTGTTGTTGTGACTTACACTTCATCATTATCATAACCCTAGACATTCAACGTAGTCATCACAATATTCCAGAATAATTCTGACTGAGGTATAAATGTGGTAGCAAGTAAGGTCATCTGTAATACACCACACTTATTAGATACAGATACCTTCACAGCTGATCTCAGTCAGTACACTAAGTCCCCTATAAATATTTATATCATCCCACTTTACCACAAATGTAAAAAGTTATGTGTAATATGACAGAGGAAAAATTGAGCACTTTGATCGATCCATTCTATTCTCATCGGCGCCCCTCATTTCTTTTTCAATCAAAATCGCCAACGTGGGTTCCAAGTGTTTCCTTAATTAGCATGTCCAGGTGAGCGCGCTAAAATCCAAGTCATTCACACTCTGTCTTAATTTTAATTTACCCACGCCTACGGTCTTCTCTCAAGAGCCATTATAATTAGCAATCTCTGAACCTCTTACTGTCATTTCTTCAAAATGGGGCGAGGCTATGGGTTTTGTAGCTCGCTAAGAGAGAACAGGTCGTTAATTGCAAATAAAGGGGGCGTTAACCAATTACCGATTCTCATCCTTTTGATCGCGGTCCAGGGGACGTAAATGCTCACAGAGTAGACCGGATCAAAAGGCGCCGCTCGTCCGAGAACGGAATTTGCGGGCGGCGAGGGCGCGAAGAATAGCCTTCATTCGCTATTCGAACGAAGAAATCTCCCAGAAACGGGCAGAGGTGTAAAATCTGACATGTAGCTAACGATTTCCATCCATTTAATATATATTGAAACCTCCTAGAATTCAAGTCATCAGTTTGCTACAGGATTTCGTTAATAATTCTAGCTCGCTATTATAAGAGCCATATTACCTATGGGATACTTTAATACGTGGAGAATTTCTGTTTCGTGATTTGCGGTAATAATATTATTAGCACTTAAGTGCTTTAACGTGTTATGTTTCATTATATTTCACTGGGATTTTTGTGTTAATTTAAACATATTAAACGAACATATAGCAAAGTTCTCCAGATGTAAACATAAATTTAATTACCCGCTATTCCCGAGTAAGTGATGCGTTAAATAATTATAAGACGCAAGGAGATCGAAATTGTTAAATAACAATTTATTTCTATTTCATCACGTGTAAATTCTAAGTAACTAGTGTCCATATCTATTGTTAAAAGCGATGAGATTAGCTAGAAACTGTGGGTTTTAAATTAAATTTAATACCGGAATGATTAACAGGATACCTTTGACGTGTGTTAGATTAGGATAAATAAATATTGTTAAAAATGTTTATATTTTCTTCCAATGAGGAGCTTTCATTGCATTGGGACACATATGGAGATCAAGAGAAATCAATTCCAACACGAAAATACGAATTTTCAACTCAAATGTCAAGCCAGTCCTATTGTATGGCTCTGAAACATCGTGAACAAGAAAGACCAACAACCAAAAAGCTACAGAATTTCATAAATGGGTGCTTGCCTAGAATAGACAGACTGAAATGGTATGACAAAGTCACAAATATCAAAGTGATGACAAGAACCAGACAAGTGCCAGTGGAACAAGAGTTGAGAAGAATACGCTGACGATGGATAGGACACACATTGAGGAAACCTGTTGATAGCATTACAAGGCAGTCCTTGTTCTGGAATCCCTAGGGAAAGAGAGGCAGAGGTGGACCAAAAAATAATAAATGGTGAAGAGAACTAGATACAGAAGTAAAATGGATGAGGAAAACACGGAAAGAACCTGAGCTGATGTCACGTGACAGGAGGTCTTGGCGTGTGTTTGTTGAAGGCCTATGTTCCGTGGGGAGTTAAAAGGTATTGATTTATTGATTGAAATGTAACAATTAGTTACACTACCCTATATAGCAATGCCAATAATTATGATGATGGATGGGGAAAATTTACTAAAATAAGACGGTCTATAAGGTGTTTGGCTTGAAATTGAAAATAAACTAGCCTAACCTGTGATTGGTATCAGCAAAAATAACCTAGAGAAAGTAAAATTTCGTGTAGGCGGAATTTTCACTACGAGTCAATGAGCGACTGAAACTGTGACTGATTTTCCAATTCTCATCAGAGCGAATACACGTCAGGAAGATACAGCACAAGGATTCAATTATAGGACATGCCAAAGTTAGTAGAAGTAATAATAATAGCCCCTTCAGTCATAACAGACTATGGAAATGCGCCCCTGAGGTGGCAGCCCTCAGCTGCTTATTTTCCTGGTGCTCCTTTCGACGTTTTCTCCTCTCCTCTACTTGTTGTGTGAGCCTCTTTTCGTCCAATCTTAGGTCGCGCCGTAAATAGCATAGCCACTTAGTGCGATCGGCAGCTTCATCCTCCCATGTTGCTGGATCCATGTCCAGTGCCCTCATATCTCTCTTGCACACATCTTTGAACCTCAGCTGTGGTCGCCCAACTGTTCTCTTGCCATCTGCTAATTGTCCGTAGAAGATATCTTTTGGGATGCGACCATCTTCCAATGGGCGGACATGGCCAAGCCAGCGTAGTCTGCGCTGTCTAAGCAGTGTATACATACTTTGAAGGCCAGCACGTGACAACACCTCGACATTTGTCACTTTATCTTTCCACGAGATGCCGAGGATGTGGCGTAGACACCGCAAATGGAAGGTATTGAGCCTTCTTTCTTGCTTAGCATAGGTCGTCCAGGTCTCGCTGCCATATAGGAGTGTGCTGGGGACGCAAGCGTTATATATCGCAGCATTGGTCTTTATTGTGAGTTTGGAGTTTCCCCAAACACGCGATGTGAGGCGGGAAAAGGTAGTTACAGCTTTGCCAATGCGGTTGTCAATTTCTGTGTCCAGTGAGAGTTTGTCATTGATGGTAGACCCTAGGTATGTGAAGTGGTGCACCACTGCCAATTTATAGTTATCAATAGTGATGACTGGTGCAGCACCCGCATCCTGACTCAGCACATTCTTTTTCTTTAGACTTATTTTGAGGCCAAAGTCCTTGCATGCTTGGGTGAAGCGATTCATCAATCTCTGAAGCTCCTGTTTGCTTTGAGTGACGACTGCAACATCATCAGCGAACAACAAGTCTCTTATAGTGATCCTTCTGATTTTTCTTTTTGCCTTCAGCTTTGAAAGATTAAAGAGATGGCCATCTGACCTAGTGTGAAGGCATATTCCTTCAGTTGCATCTCTGAATGCATGTTTCAACAGTAAGGCAAAGAAGATCCCGAAGAGGGTCGGAGCCAGAACACAGCCTTGTTTAACCCACTTCGTATGTCAAAGGGCTGTGACGTTGATAAGGTCTGATTTTCGGTCACCACGTTAATAAGTGCTATTTTGTGATATAGCTCGTCCAGGCACAGTGTTAATACACCTGGTATAGGTGTAGATGGTCAACTCAAAACCGGCACAGTGTTGGGCATACAGGTCACCTTGTCCAAAAACGTAATGAGGCCCCGACAAGGATGTAATGTTGACTTTGGGTGTTGACGTGAGTGTCAGTACGCGAATGCATGGATTATTCTGAAGCGTTGACTAGAAGATCAAACACTCACTCACATGTATCTAAAAGTCAATGATGCAGACTACTGTGGTCGTTTCATACTGTTTAATTGGACACACACACTTGGACAGTACGAGTATAGTTACAGGAACACAGGTCGACATAAATAGCATACAGTTGATCAATGGTCGACCATCTTAAGTTAGAATTCAGGTTGAAGAACATTCCAATGGAACATCTATAGACAAGCACTTAGATTTCCACTGTTTATCAATATAATCATCAGGCCTTACTGACCCAGCGTATCAGTTAATAAATACTGTTCAAGCATGACTCCTAGACAGAACCTCTTTTCTAGCGAAGATTCCTTTAGGTAAAGCTCAGCAAATCTATCAGAAGACAATGTTAACCCACCAGTATTGGGTTTTCTTTATAACTGTGATCTCTTAATCATCACCTGATAATAAGGGGCATCCCTGTTCTCTGATTGATGATCGACAATAAATAGGATTCCAAAATGGCTTCTGGTCCTGTGAGCATCACTCACGATAACGATGCATAATGAAGCTTCAATAAAGGTTCAGTTCATGAACACAAATATTTTCTACAAGTATCAGCATATTCTGTCCTCATAATTGCTGCATATAAACATATTCAGTGCTGCTAGATAACATGTCGTCCCGACATATAGACATAGGTAAATTCATATAGACGTCTGCCCATTTGAGCCTAGGAATGAAAGAGTTCAGTGAACAGTTCTTTTACCTTGGCATAGGAAATACACTAGCAAACACAAACGCTCTCCTCTCCTGGCGTTATAGAATAAACACTGGGGACTAATAGACTTAATAATCATATCAGAAATTATCTTCGTCCCCATAACAAATCACAGAGATCAACAGACTGAGGACTCGTCTTCGACATGGCCTTCGCCAGACATTCCATCATCACGGAAGACCCTCTTTCCTCTCGGCATGCGCAGAAACTCCCTGACCCCAAAGTTCAGTACAAGGAAAAATAGTTCCACTTAGACATACCAAGATATCACGATATAAGACCGAATCGTCTGAAATAGACACAGAGTAAACATAGACTCGGACCATAAACATTCCTGCATAAACCTAAGCAAGAACAATCTGTTTTCTGGCCCAACAAGGCACAGACTAACGAAGTCTAGATTCATACGCCAAATTCGATCTCCAGGGGAGATAACCCATATAACAAAAGTATCAATCAATCATGGGTGATATATCTTTGGCCAGGAAAACATCCTGATTCTAAAAACAAATACCTTCCCTCAGACAGATAAATATTATAATAACAATATACATTGTCACCAGTAATCTGTTGGTAACAGACTACCGCAACCCTCGGGGAAAAAAAAAGAAATTTTTTTTTTTTAAAATATCCGAGAGCAACATACAATAGGCTCACAACGCACGAATAATGCGCAGATGACTAATAAGAGTAATTTATAATTTCAAATTAAGGTAAAGTCGAAGCATAGATCGACTTGTGAGAATACATCTCAACATCTCAGAGAAAGCATTTCTCTTAAGCATAAATGTTTCCAGGGAGGTGCCACCAACGTATACTACAATGCTGGCAATGACACAATGCATATAACAATTTCATATTTAAGCACTATAAGTACATGATTGACAAAGAAGAAAAATCATTAAAGAGTAGCGGTGAATATATATCAATGAACGTAGTGATAGTAGTGATACAATCACTATATTACAAATTACAATGTGTATCTATCTTGATATAGAAAAGAAAAAACTGTTGTAGAGTTGGATGTGTTAAGAAGTCCAAGACCCAACAGTTAGGTGGAATCATGTGGGCATCTAGACAAAATGTCTGCCATCACATTATCTGATCCACGGATAGCTCGTACCGAAAAATGAAAAGGTTGAAGAGCAATTGCATATCGAGTAGACCTCGAGCTCTTCAAATTCTTACTCTGTATAGCCGTAAGAGCTTTCTGATCGGTTTCTACTATGAAATGTGCGCCTAGAAGGAATCTTTGTAGTTTGAGAATTGACCAAACCATAGCCAATAGTTCACGGTCTAAAACCGAATAATTCCTTTCTGCAGCATTAAGTTTTCTGGAGATATACATTACAGGATGCAGAGTTCCAGAGTACTCTTGCATTAGTGCCGCTCCAATCCCAGTTGATGAAGCGTCACTACGAAGAACAAATGTCTTATCTGTAGTAGGTAACACTAAAATAGGTGGTGTTGAAAACAAATTTTTAATCTTATCCAAAGAGGATTGGCATTCCTGTGACCAGTGGACCATATTAGGCGACCCTTTCTTTAGTAGTGTAGAAAGAGGTGCCATGATAGAGGATAGATTCGGAATGAATCTTCCATAAAATTGAATAAGACCTAAGAGACTTCGCACTTGCTTTTTAGTCTTAGGAATAGAGATGTTAAGTATCTTAGTGATATTATGGTCCTCTGTCTTTAGGAAACCATGACCAACTCGATGGCCTAGGAAAGAAATTTCGCTAAAACCAATGCAGGCTTTAGAGGGTTTCGCTGTCAGGTTATACTCGCGTAGAGTAGACAGTAATTCAACTAACCCCGAATAGTGATCTTCCCAAGTATCGCTGAAAAGACAGATGTCGTCTAGGTACGCAATGACATCTGACCGATAAGATAGGATTCGACGCATCATGCGTACGAATGTAGCCGGTGCGTTCATAAGGCCGAAAGGCATGAAATTCCATTGAAAAAGGCCTCTAGGTGTAGAAAAAGCCGTAATTGGTTTGGCGCGTTCAGATAAAGGAACTTGCCAATATCCTTTAGACAAATCTAGTTTAGTGAAAAAATGAGATTTAGAAAGCCTAGTAAGTAGCTCTTCTAGTAAAGGCATAGGTTCAGCATCAAACTTCGTAACTTGATTCAATTTGCGATAGTCAACGCAAAGACGTATGTTATTGTCTTTTTTTTCGAACAATAACCATCGGCGAAGAATATGCAGAAGTGGATGGTTCAATTATTTTTAAATCTATCATCTCATCCAACTCCTTCTCAACCTGTGCTTGAAAATGTATAGGGATAGGATAAGGTCTGACCCTAATAGGATTATGGTCAGTTAGAATAATGTCATGTTCAATGACATGAGTTTGTCCAGGGATGTCAGTAAGGACATCCTGAAATGTTTGTAACATAGCCGAAACTTGTCGCTGTTCTCCTAGAGATAAATCAGGAGAGACAGTAACATTTTTCCATGATTCACTAGAATGAAGTGGAATCATCGGAAGCGGAAGATTAACATCCGAAAAAACTTGTTTCCTCATCCTGTATTACGGACAGTGATGAGTAATGACCATGTTGGACTGGTGAATCGTCCGTTGCCTGGAAAATAGGCTGTAAATAATCCGGACGTTCATGGAATTCCGTAAGCATATTGATGTGGAAGGTTTTATGCTTTCCATCAATATCGACAATGTAGTCAACATCGGAAATTTTCGAGATTATATCGTACGGACCTTTCCAAGAAATAAGAAGTCTGTTTTCCCTACAAGGTAGCAAAACAAATGCTTTGTCACCAGGACAAAGTTGTCGTAAGGTTCTTTTCTTATTGGCAAATTGTCTTGCCTTCTGTTTAGCAAATTCAGAAGAAGAAGTTGCCAATTTGCATGCTTCGATAATCTTTTGTCTCAGCGCGATGACATACATATTCGTAAGAAGATTTTGTGTCATCGGTAATATTATCAGCGGTTATGAGATCATGAAGCAAAGACATAGGGCCGCGCGGTCGCGCGCCAAAGACAAGTTCAAAGGGAGAAAATCCTGTATGTTCATTGGGGACCTCTCTGTAAGCGAAGAGGGCCGCGGGTAAAACCCTGTCCCAATCTTGAGGATGATCCTCAGTTATCTTCCCTAGTAAGTTTTTGAGTGTTCTATTTAGCCGTTCGACCATCCCATTGGACATAGGATGATAGATACTACTCAAAGATCTCTCTATCTGCAGAGTAGACATTACTTGAGACATGGTATCCGATATTAGTTGGGTGCCATGGTCTGATAATATCTCTCCGGGGAATCCCAGACGAGAAAATATAAGCCAAAGAGCATCTGCAATGTCAGCAGTAGTAATGCTCTTCAGAGGAATAGCCTCTGGCCAACGTGTGCACATATCAACACACGTCAAGATAAACTGATGTCCTCTAGCAGATTTGATCTTAAATGGACCAATGATGTCTATCGCCATTTTCTGAAATGGTCGAATAGGAATGTCTGCAGCCTGAATAGGTGCAGCATGGCGTGGACCTTTGGATTTGACCTCTTGACATACTTTACAAGATCGACAATAAATCCGTATGTCTTTGTTCACAAAAGGCCAAAAGAAAGCCGCAAGAACTCTTGACTTTGTACGGGAAAAACCCATATGTCCAGCACACTGAGAGTCGTGTGCGTGCTGCAAAATTTTAACTCTCAAATTCTTGGGCACAAGAATCTGAGAATGACTTGACTTAGTGGAGTCTTGCACCATACGTACAAGTACGCCATTCTTCATTGTAATCCAAGATTTACGCTTTGTATCTTTATTCGGATCACCTTTTGTTGCAAGAGTGAAGAATTTCTTTAGAGTCGGATCATCTTCTTGCTGTTTTATAAACGAGTCACGAGAAATTACCGAGTGATCATCTTGGTTATGTACTTCATTATCTTCAGTAGATGAAGTTTGAGGCATATTAAGAGCTTGTGCTCTAGTGACTACAGCATTAGCAGTTTGCATATTTTGTTTTTCCCAAACGGAAATTTGTTGTGGAGTGCATTCTTTGACTCCGTGAATACGACCGATGATAAGATCAGCGATCGGATTCGGCAGAAGACATGCGTGTACATCTCCTGTAAAGAAAGGAGTAGCAATCCTAATGATAGCAGTAGAGTATTTCTCTAAGGTGCCGCCAAATGTTACACATTTGACTACTTTTCCAGTGGCACGAGAAGGATCTACAAGTGACTGCCTAACACCAATTGTGGTGCATCCAGAATCAAAAAGAACTGAGACTGGATTGTCATTTACTAAACCTTTATGTAAGACAAGAGAACCTCTTCCATCATGCGCGACTGACGCAGGAAGAGCGGGAAGAGGATGGCCACAACTTAAAGTGGACACCGTAGTTGGTTCAAATAATGTTTTGCATTGGGGGCACTGAGATGCTCTCCCAAAATCAAAAGCGGAACATGCCATATTATTAGCGTCATTATTATCTTTAGTCTGTTTATAGGCTTCATGTGACTCTTGCTGTGCAGAGTTTGCCTGATAATGTGATTTATGTTTTTTGTATTGTGATCTACCTCGATTATTATTGCCTCTGTAATCATTATTATTTCCTCTATTGTAACCCCTATTTGGGTTTGAGTCATAGTTCTCATGGTTACCATTATCATATTCATTATAATGAGTATCTCTATAATTATGATCTTGTTGTCTCCATGATGGATGACTTGGATAGTTTCTATAATGACTTCCTCTGCGGAAATTTCTATAATTATGACCACCCCTGAATCGAGGGCTGTCGGCTCGTCTCCAGTACTTCGCAGAAGAACCCTGAAATGATTGGTTACCTTGGTTTTGATAACTATTATGGTTACCCTTTTTATCAAACCTGTTTTGTGGTCCCTGAAATTTGTGTGAATAATTAGGGTTGTATGGTGTTGCTGAAGCAACTGGCATACTTTCCTTAACCTTAGCATTGCTAAAAGCTACGTCCGGATGTGCCGTGACGTATTGGGTACAATATTCTTCCATTTCTTTTAGTGTCTTGGGTTTACGCTCATGTAGGAATTCAAGGAATGGTTTATTTACACTTGACATAATCTTGTCTCTGAGCAACAAGTCCATAAGTGCTTCATATGTCTTTTCTGTTTTGGACAGCTCAATCCAACGATTAAATGTAAGACGTGTCCTTGCAATGAATTCTGAGAATTCTACCCCTGATTCAGGTACCATTTTCTTAAACAAAAGACGGTAACCTTCCTCTGTTAATTGATATTTTTTCAATAAAGCTGCCCTAATAACATCATAATTATCCTTGTCAGTCTCTTCAACCAAACTTAAACTAGTCAGAGAATCACCTTTCAAATTTTCTGATAACTGGTTAGCATATTGTGCTTTATCCACATTATGAGCTCGACAAGAGCGTTCAAATCTATCCAGCCAGAATGTTATGTCATCACTGGAAGGATTGAACGCTGGTACCTTGACCTTGTAAGTAAAGGGTTTACCATTACCACCAGATGACTGATTCATATTACCCATGTTTGTTAATTTCAATTTTTCTAACTCAAATGCTAACAGTTTTTCCTCATGTTCTCTTTTTTGCCTTTCTCTCCTCGGCTTCAGCTTCTCTAGTTCAGCTTCTCTCTCTAATCTCTTTTGTCTAATCTCTTTTGTTCAGCTTCTCTGTCTAATCTCTTTTGTTCAGCTTCTCTGTCTAATCTCTTTTGTTCAGCTTCTTTGTCTAATCTCTTTTGTTCAGCCTCAGCTTCTCTGTCTAATCTCTTTTGTTCAGCTTCTTTGTCTAATCTCTTTTGTTCAGCCTCAGCTTCTTTATTTTGTTTTTTCCATTTCCATTTGGAATCTCCTTTCGTCTATTTGCATCTGCAATTTCTTTTGCTCAAATTCTAATTCCATTCTTTTATCCTCGGCTTTTTGTTTTCTCTCTTCCGCCTTTTGTGCTTTTTCATATTGACTGGTAGCATACTCCTCTAACTTATCTCCAGTCTTGCCTAGGGATTTCCCTAACTCAATGAAGTAATCTAAAGTCGACATAATGTATACCAATATGTGACTAGATACCTGAAATAGCAATAATGAAATCTATCTCCAAATAAATGGAAACAAGCTCTTAATAGCTTGAATAACCAGCTCCCTTTATCACAATCTCTGTGGGAAACAAGCCTTTAAATAAGGTCTTGTATAATCAACTGTGTACCTCTAATAATAGCAATTAATCATCAGTTGATTATTTCTCATAAGTTCACTACACAGCTAGTAGTGTATGATCAAATATATTTCATATAGTGTATGTCGATCAAGAACACAACAAAACAATTATAAAAGACAACATGAAAACATTCGCAGAAATCAACTAAGTTAAATAGAAAAACTGAAGAAAAAAATCACAGAACCTGTGATGACAACCGCGATGAAATAAACAACACAAATGACGTCACATTGTATAAATATAAAGATGTATAGAACTAAATTTTAGGAAAGGGTAGACCTACAAATACAAACAAATCAAAACAAAACTGAAGAACAGAAAAAATATTACAAAAACAAAGATAGGACAGATCATCACAGCTAACAAAAATAGCAACAGATGTTGCGTGCAAATTTTCAATTAAGAAAATTGCTCCCTACAGAACACTAATATACGACCTATATGACTTGGTATCCACTATATTAGTCACCTCACCAACCGCCCACAGAAATATACACAAATATCACATATAAACATGTAAACATAAATATACATATAGCATAAATACATATAATATAATGAAATGTGTTGCAGATAGAATGTGTTGCAGATAGAAGGCTCAGTTATAATGGTACTGTATTATGGCACTTTAATAAACAATTAATTCTGGCCTAAATTATTAAAGTTCAACTGATGCAGACTACTGTGGTCGTTTCATACTGTTTAATTGGACACACACACTTGGACAGTACGAGTATAGTTACAGGGCAGTGCAGGAAAATCCACCGTTTACTGTTCCTAATAATCACCAGTAGGACTTCTCGCTTCAGTTGCACTGTACTTTTCGCAAACACAGTCAAATATACGATCCAACACTGATGTGTAATGTTGTCTGTTTCATGTAAACACCGTCTGTTCGACGAGCGCTGACCTATTTACTGCATACGCTCGATGGGGCAGGTCATGCTGACTTCGACTGTAGAGTTGTACTGCTGGTGTTCATGTGTGTCGTAACAGGCCACAGGAAACGGTCTGGTCCCAGTAGCTGACTTCTCAAAATGTCCACTGTGCAGGTTGACCCAGAAAGCTGGCCTACCAGATTGATAAGGTCTGATTTTCGGTCACCACGTTAATAAGTGCTATTTTGTGATATAGCTCGTCCAGGCACAATGTTAATACAACTGGTATAGGTGTAGATGGTCAACTCAAAACCGGCACAGTAATGGGCATACAGGTCACCTTGTCCAAAAACGTAATGAGGCCCCGACAAGGATGTAATGTTGACTTTGGGTGTTGACGTGAGTGTCAGTACGCGAATGCATGGATTGTTCTGAAGAGTTGACTAGAAGATCAAACACTCACTCACATGTATCTAGAAGTCAATGATGCAGACTACTGTGGTCGTTTCATACTGTTTAATTGGACACACACACTTGGACAGTACGAGTATAGTTACAGGAAAACAGGTCGACATAAATAGCATACAGTTGATCAATGGTCGACCATCTTAAGTTAGCATTCAGGTTGAAGAACATTCCAATGGAACATCTATAGACAAGCACTTAGATTTCCACTGTTTATTAATATAATCATCAGGCCTTACTGACCCAGCGTGTCAGTTAATAAATACTGTTCAAGCATGACTCCTAGACAGAACCTCTTTTCTAGCAAAGATTCCTTTAGGTAAAGCTCAGCAAATCTATCAGAAGACAATGTTAACCCACCAGTATTGGGTTTTCTTTATAACTGTGATCTCTTAATCATCACCTGATAATAAGGGGCATCCCTGTTCTCTGATTGATGATCGACAATAAATAGGATTCCAAAATGGCTTCTGGTCCTGTGAGCATCACTCACGATAACGATGCATAATGAAGCTTCAATAAAGGTTCAGTTCATGAACACAAATATTTTCTACAAGTATCAGCATATTCTGTCCTCATAATTGCTGCATATAAACATATTCAGTGCTGCTAGATAACATGTCGTCCCGACATATAGACATAGGTAAATTCATATAGACGTCTGCCCATTTGAGCCTAGGAATGAAAGAGTTCAGTGAACAGTTCTTTTACCTTGGCATAGGAAATACACTAGCAAACACAAACGCTCTCCTCTCCTGGCGTTATAGAATAAACACTGGGGACTAATAGACTTAATAATCATATCAGAAATTATCTTCGTCCCCATAACAAATCACAGAGATCAACAGACTGAGGACTCGTCTTCGACAGGGCCTTTGCCAGGCATTCCATCCTCACGGAAGACCCTCTTTCCTCTCGTCATGCGCAGAAACTCCCTGACCCCAAAGTTCAGTACAAGGAAAAATAGTTCCACTTAGACATACCAAGATATCACGATATAAGACCGAATCGTCTGAAATAGACACAGAGTAAACATAGAATCGGACCATAAACATTCCTGCATAAACCTAAGCAAGAACAATCTGTTTTCTGGCCCAACAAGGCACAGACTAACGAAGTCTAGATTCATACGCCAAATTCGATCTCCAGGGGAGATAACCCATATAACAAAAGTATCAATCAATCATGGGTGATATATCTTTGGCCAGGAAAACATCCTGATTCTAAAAACAAATACCTTCCCTCAGACAGATAAATATTATAATAACAATATACATTGTCACCAGTAATCTGTTGGTAACAGACGTGCTTCCAGCATATTGGACTGTTCCCTTCATGTCGTCATGGAATGATTTTATCATTTCCTGTAATTTAGGAGGGCGGCCTATTTTCAGGAGGATTTTGAAGTCCATCCTTACTAACCAGGTCAAATGCTTTTGTGAGGTCTATAATGGCAATATTTAAAGGCCTTTTCAACTGCGTGTTTTTCCAACACCTGTAGGGTGAAGCTGGAATGTCCTCTCCAGGGCGCGAGCTTGGGCACAGTTGTATGGAGATCAAGCTGTTGCCCATGCATGTTATTAGAAGTAACTTGTGAAAAAAGTGTGACACTTTTATATAACACTTAAAGTCACAAGTCGGAAGAAACTCTCCTCATTTGTTAAAACTAGAAGTTCTGAATTTACAATTACCATTCACTCCTAAGAGAAGACTGCAGCTTTACGTGCAGTGAAGTGCTATCTGTCATTCTGTACAAAACGTGTGCATCCCACTGAAGGGGTAAGTATATCTTCTTAATTTATATGTACCTTTTATAAGCGTGAAATGCTTATTTCTCTGGCGATATATATCAAACCCGGGCGATATATATATATTATATATTTGAAGGAGTATATATAGCCGATAATATATATTTGCCTGAATATATTTGTATATATATAATATAAGGATATATATAAATAATATTATATAAAATATATGATATTTCGCCTCGATATATATATATATTTATATATATTTTATATATATATATATATATATATATATATATATATATATATATATATATATATATATATATATATATATATATATATACATATACACATATACATATAAACAAATAAAACGGTATTTATTTATTTAAAGCTGTGTATAAGGTTGGCAGCCTCATCATATAAAATAAATTACCACATAAACCACCACTGCACGAGCTGGTGACTACGGGTTTCCTCATAAGGAACCAATAGCAAAAGTAGCCCAATGCTCTTTTGATAGCAGAAAGAGGCTGATGATGACATCAAGGTGTATACATATATATATATATATATATATGTATTATATATATATATGTATGTCAACATTTCTATTGCAGATCAATTCATATAAAATTATGATTCATTTGTATTCTTTCCGCTCTCCAAACTTACTGTCATCTGACTCGAGGGTCTGAGATATTATGCTCTTGGGCATTGGGGAAATTCAGAGGAAGATGAGATGGTGGAGGAAAGCAGAGGTCGCCTGATGTTTACATCAGGAGAGAAAAGATTTAAGGGAGATTTGATTTTATATATCTCTCAGTTCCTGGCACTAGTTATTAGTACACAGCTCTAGACATCACTTATAAGTGACGGGTCTACAGGACACTCGAAGCGGCGACAATTGTTGAAGTTACTCGTGCAGTGCAACAAACATGCTCCCAAAAGCCATTCGACCGTGAAGAGAGAAGGAACAGGCAAGAACTACACCGACAACTCTTTGCTGCAATCGAAACTAATCGACATTGTTACTGGACTCCCAAACGTTATTTTTACCAAATTTTCTAATGAAGAAAAAAAAACAACAGTTTTCTTAAAGATAATATACTAATTATTTAACTGTTGCTAAAATAACAATTTTCCAATTTAAACCTTGTTTCAGTTATATTTCATAAATAAATATACTCGTACTGTCTATATAGATATAAGGTTTATTAAGTTTAATATATATATATATATATATATATATATATTATATATATATATAGATATATATATATATATATATATATATATATATATATATATATATATATATATATATATTTGTGTGCGTGTTTTTGTGTAAGTATACATCCTTCTTTAGAGTTGATAACTCGGTTGACTGAAAGTGATGGCTGCACCCGTATGACTTTTTTTTTTTCAAAACACATATATACAGAGCTAATACAGTCATGTGCCGCATAACGTCCGTTCGGACAACAACCGACCGCATCTACGTCCGTAGTCCCATAAGGTTATAATAGAGTTCAGAAATCCCGATCGGAGAACAGGACTTGGGGAAAGCAACAGCTTCCTGCGCGCAACACATGTATCTCATGTCTCTTGTATACAGTACAAAGCGGTTGCGATGCCTGGCGTATAATGGTACAGTACATATATAATACAGTACATATGTCTTGATAGTCATAATAAACACCTATGTTACTGGCCTATGTATGTACTGTACTGTACTTACTATCGTTATTTTAATGTGAACTTTCGAAAATACATTACCGTGAAGTGCATCATGGCTCCCAAACAACAGCAAAACCAGTTCTGGTGATAGCAGCAGCAAGAGACACAGGAAAAAGTATCGATTTGGAAGTGAAACAAAAGATAATTAAACATCACGAAGGTGGAAAACCAGTGAATGCTATAGCTCGTGAGTTGGACCTGTCGCACTCGACAGTCACGACGATCCTTAAGAACAAAGAAACAATTATCCAAGCTATCGGCTCCACTGAAAGCTACAAAGTTTACGAAAATGCCAGAGGGACCTATATCAAATATGGAAAAATTGCTAATGACCTGGATTGAGGACCAAACACAGAAGCGAATCCCTATCAGCACGTTGACGATCACTGCTAAGGCACGAAGCTTGTTCGAAATGCTTAAAGAAAAAGCAGGACCAGACTACAATATCGAGTTTAGTGCTAGTTCTGGGTGGTTCAAGCGCTTCAAACAACGTTTTTCGCTGCATAATGTGAAAGTCAGTGATGAGTCTGCGAGTGCTGATGCTAAGGCATCAGAAGATTTTGTCGAAACCCTAGACAAACTAATTGTAGAGGGAGGTTATTTGCCCCAGCAAATTTTTTAATATGGACGAAACCTCCTTATTCTGGAAACGAATGCCTGAAAGGACCTTCATCCATAAGGAGGCCAGGTCAATGCCAGGCTTTAAGGCTTTTAAAGACAAGGTGACAGTGTTGTTAGGAGGCAATGTTGCTGGCTACAAATCAAAGCCTTTTGTTATTTGGCATAGTGTAAACCCCAGGGCTTTAAGGAACATTAATAAAAACACCTTACCTGTTTATTACAGGTCCAATAAAAAGGCCTGAATTACACAAGGGCTTTTCCAGGATGCACTCGATTGCTATGCCATAGAAATGGAGAAGTACGGCTTGGAAGAAGGCATATCTTTCAAGATTTTACTGATTATATACAATGCTCCAGGACATCCCCTTTCATTGGTGACCTCCACAGCAACATCAAAGTGGTTTTCCTCCCACCAAACACCACCTCTTTAATCCAGCCAATGGACCAGGGGGTCATTGCAGCTTTCAAGGCCTACTACCTGAGGAGGACCTTTGTTCAGGCTATTGCTGCAACTAACGGCACTGACAAGACAACTGACGTCACTGGCAAGACAACTGACGTCACTGGCAAGACAACTGACGTCACTGGCAAGACAACTGACGTCACTGGCAAGATAACTGACGTCACTGGCAAGACAACTGACGGCATTGGCAAGACAACTGACGTCACTGGCAAGACAACTGACGTCACTGGCAAGACAACTGACGGCACTGGCAAGACAACTGACGTCACTGGCAAGACAACTGACGGCACTGGCAAGACAACTGACGTCACTGGCAAGACAACTGACGGCACTGGCAAGACAACTGACGTCACTGGCAAGACAACTGACGTCACTGGCAAGACAACTGACGTCACTGGCAAGACAACCGACGTCACTGGCAAGACAACCGACGTCACTGGCAAGACAACTGACGTCACTGGCAAGACAACTGCCGGCACTGGCAAGACAACTGACGGCACTGGCAAGACAACTGACGGCACTGGCAAGACAACTGATGCAGTTCTGGAAGGAGTACAACATTTACCACTGCATAAAGAACCTTGCTTGTGACCAAACAATGCATGAATGGTATTTGAAAAAAAAATACTGAAGCGGTATGTGCACGATTTTAAAGGTTTTGAAAAGGATGAGGAGGTTTCAAAGATTAATAGAAATGTCGACATGGCAAACAGCCTGAACCTTGAAATAGACGATGAGGATTTTGAAGAACTCCTAGATGTGGTACCTGAGGAACTGACTAATGAAGAGTTGCTGGAGCTAGAACAAGAGAGAATAGCTGAAGAAGAGGCAAGGGAAAAGGAAACTGCAGAAGGAGAAGAAGAACAGGCGCAGAAGAGGTTCACTGTTAAGGGGTTAGCAAAATTCTTTGTAGACCTTAACAGTTTGCTGAAGAGTGCTGAAGAGATGGACCCAAACACTGAACGGTTTTCATTGACAGAGAGGAATCTCATGCAGTGTTTGTTGCATATAAAGAAATATATGAAGATAAGAAAAAGCAAACTAGGCAAACAACACGTGACATGTTCCTGAAGAGGCCAAAACCTCCCAAAGAAGAGCCTCGGCAAGGTCCTTTAGGCATTATAGGAGATGATATTGTCATTGTTGGTGACAGTTCATCAATGGAAATTATTAGACCTGAAACTCTTCCAGTGGAACACTATGATGAAGCTGAGGACAGTGATGTGGATGATCCTGCTCCTCTTACTTACATCGTGTGTGATATAGGCTAAGAAAGTGTTTTTACATAAAAGTTTAAAAAGTGAAAAAAAATTTAAAAGTTTAAAAATAAGCAAAGTTTACAAAGTAGCCTAAGGTTAGTTTATAGAAATAAAATAAGAAAAGTATTTATTGTACATACAGCTGTACAGTGTATTATAGTGTACATAAAGTAATTTAGTGTAAGTTCAGTATCTTGTACAGTACAGAACTGCGCCATTAACAGCCTCC
The DNA here is from genome assembly GCA_024509875.1 of Oreohelix idahoensis. Taxonomy (NCBI): domain Eukaryota; kingdom Metazoa; phylum Mollusca; class Gastropoda; order Stylommatophora; family Oreohelicidae; genus Oreohelix; species Oreohelix idahoensis. The sequence continues at coordinate 65,652 of JAMPIV010009528.1, read as the reverse complement.
AGACTCACCCAACTCTGCGTTAGCCCTGCAAGTTGCAATTGTGGTAATTACATATTACATATTAGTCTATGTACAGTATACAGTATTTTACATTATTTTTCTACTTAACCCATATTATCTTGCCAGATACAGTACATTAGCTGAAATACAGTACTGTATGTGTACAGTATCTTGGCTATTTAGTCAATACTGGTACACTACAATATCCTATATAACTTTTCTAAGTACAGTAGAACTCCATTTATCCTACCCACACTGTATTAGATTACTGTATCACCAAAATCTTTCATTACACTGCAGTGCATGTACTACTTGTATTAATTTTTTTTTTTAAGAAAGAGAAATGTTTTCAAAATAACATTACAAACGATTCAAAACCAGGCGCAACTTACGAATACATGTACTTGCACAGATGTAGCCCACTATTTAAAATAATGAGGAATCCTCTTTTGCATCAAACTGGATAGTCTCCTTTTGGTTGCTAAGTCCCGCATTCTCTTCAACAGCAGAAGCTGTGTAGGACAGCTGTCATCTTCTTGCTCGTACCAAGCCATCGCTGTTTCTAGTGCTATAAAGGCCTCTTCAGGACTTGGTCGACGTTTTGGTTTTTCTTCATAATCTACAAGTACATCATGTACTTCTGAGGAGTCTTCGTCATCGGTCACTACATGTATTTGGTTTTCTTTTTGCACAAAAGACAAAATTTCTTCGTCATTCAAAAACTGAAAACCAGAATCATTATCATCTTCTAGCCACATGTGGGCATCATCTTTGTCACAGTCCGAAAATCCGGGCATTGAAACAGTTCCACAACTTCATTTATACAATCATCATTTGTGTCCACTGCAGTAGTTTCATTTCCTCCTTTTTTCCCAAGCAATCTATTCCAAGCCTTGTTGAGATTATCTTGTGACAGGGTGGTCCAAGCATCAGCTAACATATAGCAGCAGTCTTTGAGATTAAGCTTTTTGGAAAACGCCACCACACTTTCTTCATCTTCAGCCAACAATAAACGACGCAGGACTTCCTTCTTGTACATCTTTTTAAGCTTTGCTATAACACCCTGATCCATTGGTTGAATCAGTGCTGTTACATTGGGAGGCAGAAAAATTACTTTAAAATTTGCATCAACTGCATTCAATGTATCCGTCTCTGGATGAGATGGTGCATTGTCCAGTAGAAGAATTACTTTTCCAGTTTTCTTTTCTTGTTCTCCCAACCTCTTCACATTTGGGATGAACTGATTTGTATACCAATCAAGAAATATTTCACTATTCATCCAAGCACTCTTTTGTGCTTTGTAGCACAATGGGAGACATGTCACATTCTTTAAACAACGTGTTTTTTTGGCTTTGCCGATCATTAGCACCGGTAAACGATGACTTCCACTGGCATTCGCGGCTACCAAAATTGTTACTCTCTCTTTGCACTTTTTAAACCCAGGGGCAGCTGCTTCGCGCTGAGATGCAAGTAATTTTTGAGGCAATGATTTCCAGTATAAACCAGTCTCATCGGCATTATACACATCATCGAGTGAATAACCTTCTTCTTCCAAAAAAGCCAAGAATGTTTCTTTAAAATTTTCAGCGGCAGTTGCATCGCTAGATAAAGATTCCCTTTGAATCTCCAGTTCTCGTATGCCATGACGAGATTTAAAGTCAGGAGGACCGTCAAGTTGATTGTTGAACTGAAGTGCCTTTTCACACAATAGAGAGCCAGAGATAGGTTCCGATTTGCTTCTTCTTTGCAGACACCATATATACAAAGCCTCTTCCAATTTCAAATATTTCGCATTTCTCATGGTTTTACGTTTCTTCGACCCATTTTCACTCTCCAATTTCGATGCAAAACTCATAATTTTATCCTTTTTACTTTTGATGTCAGAGACGGTAGCTTTCCCAACATTGAAAATCCTCGCAAGTGAAGACACAGTTTCACCTTTTCCTAGTCTCTTGATAATTTCTGTTTTCGTTTCAATTGACAAAACATTGCGGTTCCTTTTATATGCTTTAGGCCTACTGGAAGATGCCATATCGCACAGAGAAATACTTGTACACCAAAATTATTCTGCTGTAGTAGCAGACACAATTATTTTAAGTTGAACTGTCTGTTTAGCCAGTGTTCTGCCTAGAACGCACACGTACACTGGATTGGTAAACCAGATATTAACTGACTTTATGATCTAACTGACTTCCTGTACGTAAGCGACCGACCATTAGCCCATCCCATCCTCTACAAATTGTTCGCACACATTTGAAGCTTGCCGCATGAAAAGATTCAGAAATGTAGTCTAACGTGACTGGTGGCGATTGATATATATTTTTTTTTTTTATGGAAAAAGTGTTCGGATAATTGGATGTTCGGATAATTGGGGTTCGGATAAATGGAGTTCTACTGTATAAAGTATGGTGTTCGCACAACGTCCAAATCGCATAACGTCCTATCTATCTATCTATCTATCTATCTATCTATCTATCTATCTATCTATCTATCTATCTATCTATCTATCTATCTATCTATCTATCTATCTATCTATCTATCTATCTATCTGTCTATCTGTCTGTCTGTCTGTCTGTCTGTCTGTCTGTCTGTCTGTCTGTCTGTCTGTCTGTCTGACTGTCTGTCTGTCTGTCTGTCTGTCTGTCTGTCTGTCTATCTATCTATCTATCTTTATCTCTCTCTCTATCTCTCTCTATCTCTCTCTCTATCTCTCTCTATCTCTCTCTATCTCTCTCTATCTCTCTCTATCTCTCTATCTCTCTCAAAAGATTTCGTTCGTTCGTTCGATCTCTATCTCTGCCTGTCTGTCTATCTATCTATCTATCTATCTATCTATCTATCTATCTATCTATCTATCTATCTATCTATCTATCTATCTATCTATCTATCTATCTATCTATCTATCTATCTATCTATCTATCTATCTATCTATCTATCTATCTATCTATCTATCTATCTATCTATCTATCCCTCCCTCTCCTCTGGAAACGTTAACATAACAATCCTCTTAATGTTTGCCTTCTACAACGATGAATGGTTGCTCGCCTGCTGACAAGATCCTTCTTCTTCTTCCTCGTTCATCCTGAAAAGGACGTTGGTTGCGTTATGTCCGTTTACAGCGTCAGTGTTCTGTAGAATGGGCCCACTATATTAACTCCTGCCATAAACTGTCACCTGAAGTCGAACTCTATGTGACGAAGATGTTGACAAAACAGCCTTATTACTTATCACTTATGAGTGATTGATTCAAAGCTGATGTTTTCTGTCTGCGACAACCTGTTTGTTTTTTTTTGTTTTTTTTTTAAATATGGTTGTTATTGATTCAAAGTTGATGTTTGCTGTGTTTTAGTTAAACTGTTTGTTTTATATATGGTTGTGATTGGTTCTTTTTCCTTCAATCGTTCCTGTTGTTATGATAAATTTCAGCTTTCTTTCTCTTCACATCAGCTGTAATTTCTACATTGAAAGTCGGCCGTAAGGCATCTCCAACGTCTATGTCTCTTGTCTTGATGGTGCACTCTGTTGGCTTTTTCCTGTCCATCTCTTGATGTTAGATTCCCACTTGTCTTGATGGTGCACTCTTTTGGCTTTTTCCTGTCCATCTCTTGATGTTAAATTACCCCCACTTGTCTTGATGGTGCACTCTTTTGGCTTTTTCCTGTCCATCTCTTGATGTTAAATTACCCCCACTTGTCTTGATGGTGCACTCTTTTGGCTTTTTCCTGTCCATCTCTTGATGTTAAATTACCCCCACTTGTCTTGATGGTGCACTCTTTTGGCTTTTTCCTGTCCATCTCTTGATGTTGGATTACCCCCCACTTGTCTTGATGGTGCACTCTTTTGGCTTTTTCTTGTCCATCTCTTGATGTTAAATTACCCCCACTTGTCTTGATGGTGCACTCTTTTGGCTTTTTCCTGTCCATCTCTTGATGTTAAATTACCCCCACTTGTCTTGATGGTGCACTCTTTTGGCTTTTTCCTGTCCATCTCTTGATGTTAAATTACCCCCACTTGTCTTGATGGTGCACTCTTTTGGCTTTTTCCTGTCCATCTCTTGATGTTAAATTACCCCCACTTGTCCTGATGGTGCACTCTTCTGGCTTTTTCCTGTCCATCTCTTGATGTTAAATTACCCCCACTTGTCTTGATAGTGCACTCTTTTGGCTTTTTCCTGTCCATCTCTTGATGTTAAATTACCCCCACTTGTCTTGATAGTGCACTCTTTTGGCTTTTTCCTGTCCATCTCTTGATGTTAAATTACCCCCACTTGTCTTGATGGTGCACTCTTTTGGCTTTTTCCTGTCCATCTCTTGATGTTAGATTACCCCCACTTGTCTTGATGGTGCACTCTTTTGGCTTTTTCTTGTCCATCTCTTGATGTTAAATTACCCCCACTTGTCTTGATGGTGCACTCTTTTGGCTTTTTCCTGCCCATCTCTTGATGTTAGATTACCCCCACTTGTCTTGATGGTGCACTCTTTTGGCTTTTTCTTGTCCATCTCTTGATGTTAAATTACCCCCACTTGTCTTGATGGTGCACTCTGTTGGCTCTGTCCTGTCCATCTCTTGATGTTAGATTACCCCCACTTGTCTTGATGGTGCACTCTTTTGGCTTTTTCTTGTCCATCTCTTGATGTTAAATTACCCCCACTTGTCTTGATGGTGCACTCTTTTGGCTTTTTCTTGTCCATCTCTTGATGTTAAATTACCCCCACTTGTCTTGATGGTGCACTCTTTTGGCTTTTTCTTGTCCATCTCTTGATGTTAATTTACCCCCACTTGTCTTGATGGTGCACTCTTTTGGCTTTTTCCTGTCCATCTCTTGATGTTAGATTACCCCCACTTGTCTTGATGGTGCACTCTTTTGGCTTTTTCTTGTCCATCTCTTGATGTTAAATTACCCCCACTTGTCTTGATGGTGCACTCTGTTGGCTCTGTCCTGTCCATCTCTTGATGTTAGATTACCCCCACTTGTCTTGATGGTGCACTCTTTTGGCCTTTTCCTGTCCATCACTTGATGTTAAATTACCCCCACTTGTCTTGATGGTGCACTCTTTTGGCTTTTTCCTGTCCATCTCTTGATGTTAAATTACCCCCACTTGTTTTGATGGTGCACTCTTTTGGCTTTTTCCTGTCCATCTCTTGATGTTAAATTACCCCCACTTGTCTTGATAGTGCACTCTTTTGGCTTTTTCCTGTCCATCTCTTGATGTTAAATTACCCCCACTTGTCTTGATGGTGCACTCTTTTGGCTTTTTCCTGTCCATCTCTTGATGTTAGATTACCCCCACTTGTCTTGATGGTGCACTCTTTTGGCTTTTTCTTGTCCATCTCTTGATGTTAAATTACCCCCACTTGTCTTGATGGTGCACTCTTTTGGCTTTTTCCTGTCCATCTCTTGATGTTAGATTACCCCCACTTGTCTTGATGGTGCACTCTTTTGGCTTTTTCTTGTCCATCTCTTGATGTTAAATTACCCCCACTTGTCTTGATGGTGCACTCTGTTGGCTCTGTCCTGTCCATCTCTTGATGTTAGATTACCCCCACTTGTCTTGATGGTGCACTCTTTTGGCTTTTTCTTGTCCATTTCTTGATGTTAAATTACCCCCACTTGTCTTGATGGTGCACTCTTTTGGCTTTTTCTTGTCCATCTCTTGATGTTAAATTACCCCCACTTGTCTTGATGGTGCACTCTGTTGGCTTTTTCTTGTCCATCTCTTGATGTTAAATTACCCCCACTTGTCTTGATGGTGCACTCTTTTGGCTTTTTCCTGTCCATCTCTTGATGTTAAATTACCCCCACTTGTCTTGATGGTGCACTCTTTTGGCTCTGTCCTGTCCATCTCTTGATGTTAGATTCCCACTTGTCTTCCTCTTGTACGTTTGCCTTCAACTCCGACTATCATGGCCGTCAGTAAACACTGAAGAACTCATGGCCGTTAGTAAACATGCATGTTTTCTAATTTTTTACATGGCCAAAGTATATTAGGTATCTAATTCTGATGCCCTTTATTAATTTTTGTTGTTGTTGTTGTTTTGAAGAGGTGATGGGTGGAGAGCGGACACTTAACAGCTGACCATTATTGCCTCTTCTCGTTCCATCTTGGTCTACCCTGTTCAACCTGAAAATTGGTTATAATTGGGGTATTTAGTGTCATTTTATTTACTAATTTTGTATTCATTAAAAATAATTATTGTCTTTTGCAGTTGCTGATTTTTATTTATATTAGTATTTGTCAATTTTATTTTCTCTTTTGTATTGTTTATAGATATCTATTTTCCTTTACACTTGGTTTTAATTTGTATTAGTATTTGTTCTTTTTGAGTTGTTGTTGTTTTTTTTTTAAACCTCGTTGTCTTTCCTTGTCCTATGAGTAGTTAGTAAATTTGTTTTTTTCTTTTTTTTTTCTTTATTAATTCTCTTTTCATTGCTAGGTTTTATAGGACCTCTTTATTTGTGTTCTTCGTTTTCCATGGGTCGTGCACCGTTCGTTTCTATACCCACGTCACAAAGGCCTTAATTCTTTCTTCCAATTGCTTTTTCTTCTCATAATATACCCAAAGATAGTGGATGGCTTCTTTCAAACATGAGAAATAAGCTTTCTTTTCGTATTGGCCTCTTTCATGGGGTCCTGGTTAATCTTTTTAGCTGTCCACATTATTTTTAACATTCTGATGTAAAACCACATCTCTGTGGCCTCTAGTATTTTTCATACATGACATATTTTTACTCAGCCTTAGAGCTGCTTACTTAAAATCTTCTTGGGAAATTGTCCATTCGCCACATTGTTTAGTTAACGCCTTCAGACCTGGCGCGCTTCATACTTAATCATAATCTTCTAGAACAACCCATACGACACCAGGCTGCTTTCTTAAAATCGTTTATCACAGCCAACAACTTTCAATGCCTGTCCTATCAGGACATGGATACGGAGTTTGACATTAAGAACCTGGGTAACCTTACTGCTCAATGATACGTTTTGTAATAAAGTAGATGGCAGAGCGGATAGTGTGATTCGCTTGCATGGCTAGGCGGGGTTGTCGCACGGAAGGTCCAGTGTTCAAATCCTGGGTAAGCCACTCATGTCTGTTGTTTTTCTGTTGTCTGGTGTTCTACTTCTTTATTTCCTGTGAGTGCCTGATAACATACCTTTATATTTATTTCATATTAATATACGTTTTGTAAGCAGTACTCAAACACATTAGCATTCATTGCTGCCATTAAAATGATTTCTATGTCTACAAGGTTCTAGTGACGTCTGAACTATACACCTGTGGTTAGTCTAAAGTAACCTTGCAAGGACGTACAGGTTATTTTCGTATGCATTTTTGTTGTAAAGACGAAGTCGGTTTAAGTTTCCTACAACACAAAGGAATATGTATTAGATGTGACATTTTTACCTGGTGTTACCTGTTTATTTTTTCACGGCGTGAAATCACCTGGAGTTCTCTTGTTACTTAATTTACCCCTCTTATTGTCATATTGATAATTTGTCCTGTTTCTCCTTTTTTAACTTTCCTCTTGTCGTTATATGTTTCTTCTTCTTTTTCTTCTTCTTTTTTTTTCATCTTCGTCGTCTTCTTCTTCTTCTACTAGTACTTCTTCTCTTGTCCCTAACTTGTTATACAAATCTTCTCTCTGACATTTAAATGTAGATATCAAATATTCATGACGTTATCTCTTGATTTCCATCTTGACTTCACATCTATAATATTATCATTTTATAATTTACACCTGTTGCATATTTTCATTATGGTATCTTCTGACTGTCATCTTCATTATGTAATCATATCTCCCGATTTCCGCCTTCTAATTATTCATAAAGTAATCTCCCCATTTTCAATTTTCTTTGCACACGTATAACAGCATCGCAAAATATTTATTCTATCTACATATGGCATACAGCATCTCTTGATTTCAAGTTTCTCCACGTTCAATACTGTCATATTCTGATTTTCAACAATTCCCTACTTCCATAATAGCATCTCATGTCTCTTGTATACAGTACAAAGCGATTGCGATGCCAGGCGTATAATGGTACAGTACATATATAACCTATAATACAGTACATATGTCTTGATAGTCATAATAAACGCCTATGTTACTGGCCTATGTATGTACTGTACTGTACTTACTATCGTTATTTTAATGTGAACTTTCGAAAATACATTACCGTGAAGTGCATCATGGCTCCCAAACGCAGCAAAACCAGTTCTAGTGATAGCAGCAGCAAGAGACAAAGGAAAAGTATCGATTTGGAAGTGAAACAAAAGGTAATTAAACATCACGAAGGTGGAAAACCAGTGAATGCTATAGCTCGTGATTTGGGCATGTCGCACTCGACAGTCACGACGATCCTTAAGAACAAAGAAAAAAATTCTCCAAGCTGTTAAAGTATCGGCTCCACTGAACGCTACAAAGCTTACGAAAATGCGAGAGGGACCTATATCAGATATGGAAAAATTGCTAATGACCTGGATTGGGGACCAAACACAGAAGCGAATCCCTCTCAGTGCGTTGACGATCACTGCTAAGGCACGAAGCTTGTTCAAAATGCTTAAAGAAAAAGCAGGACTAGACTACAATATCGAGTTTAGTGCTAGTTCTGGGTGGTTCAAGCGCTTCAAACAACGTTTTTCGCTGCATAATGTGAAAGTGAGTGGTGAATCTGCGAGTGCTGATGCTAAGGCAGCAGAACCTTTTGTCGAAACCCTAGACAAACTAATTGTAGAGGGAGGTTATTTGCCCCAGCAAATTATTAATATGGACGAAATCTCCTTATTCTGGAAACGAATGCCTGAAAGGACCTTCACCCATAAGAAGGTCAAGTCAATGCCAGGCTTTAAGGCTTTTAAAGACAGGATGACAGTATTGTTAGGAGGCAATGTTGCTGGCTACACATTAAAACCTTTTGTTATTTGGCATAGTGTAAACCCCATGGCTTTCAAGAACATTAATAAAAACACCTTACCTGTTTATTACAGGTCCAATAAAAAGGCCTGGATGACACAAGTGCTTTTCCAAAAAATAAGAAAAGTATTTATTGTACATACAGCTGTACAGTGTATTATAGTGTAAAGTTAGTTGCTTATCCTTTACAGGACGTGGCAATCAACCCCAGCTTTTATTGGCTGTTTTGTGATTTTTCTAGGCAATTTTTACGTTCAGTAGTTTGCCATTGCTTTCTGAACGGTACGGCGCTTATACCATTGTTAAAAATCCACACAAAGCGATCTGCTACCAAACCGCCTGCAGCGGGTTTTGAACTTGGTATATCTGGATTATGAAACTGCGTCCATATCCATTAGGCCACAGACGCCGGCGTATTATAGTATACATAAAGTAATTTAGTGTAAGTTCAGTACCTTATACAGTACAGAACTGTACCCGCAATAGCCTCCAGACTCACCCAACTCTACGTTAGCCCTGCAAGCTTCAATTGTGGTAAGAACAGATTACATATTAGCCTATGTACAGTATACAGTATTTTACATTATTTTTCTGCTTAACCCATATACTGCATAGTATTACCTTGCCAGATACAGTACATTAGCTGAAATACAGTACTCTGTATTAGAGATGGCTACTGTGTGTAAGTTTCGAAACAATGCTTCGATACAGTATCGTACCCGAACGATTCGATACAGAGCCTTCTTGCCGTATCGATACAGTCGGTTCCTGTCTGCGTCGCTGTTTTGCAGAGTAGAGATGGCTACTGTGTGTATGTATCAAACAATGCTTCGAAACAGCACCGACAGTCCGACAGATTCGATACATGGACACAGTTTCAGTTCGTGTCTGCCTCGAATAAACCGTTCGGAACATTAGTATGGAATATCAAACATGTCATATTTTTCAGGGATGTGTTATGATGACTTGATTTTACAGGTGATATTATTTTTGCTGAGAAGTTATAGACACTGGAAATTGTGTCAGTGCTGCAGTTGTCAATGTTTTAGGCGCTATGTTAAAGTTGAAAGTGCCCTTGTGTTCGTATAAATGTAATGGACACTTTATTAGCTCTGCTGATATGTGTACTCGGTGTGGATTTGAATAATTGTCTACCAAAACTAGCTTACTCTAGTTTGATATCATGTGTTATTATTACTGTTATTATTATTGTTGTTTTTTATTATTTTCCCATATACTGCAGCTATCATCATATCTACGTTTTATTACATCATAATGAAGACTTGTGTAAAAATATTGAATTGTGGTCACACGAAACACCATAGATTTTCACACACGACAGTAAAAACAGAGGAAATTGTCTCACACAGTTCATGTATACCCGCCCCGGTACTGTCTATAAGAGACTTCTTTCTCTTCGATACGGGCAAAAGAGCCCCTGTGCCGTTGTTTCGAAACAGTGCGTCGACACAGTTTAATGACACTGTTTCGAATGTCTCGACACAGCTAAGTGTCTCTATTTGCCCACCTCTACTCTGTATAGTATCTTGGCTATTTAGTCAATACAGGTACATTACAGTATCCCATATAACCTTGCTAAGTATAAAGTATGGTGTTCGCACAACGTCCAAATCGCATAACGTCCTATGTCACAGAATGTATCGTGGACATTAAGCGGCGCATGACTGTATATTAATATTATACTTTTGGTGAATTAACTTCGGCTGGGTGCTCTATAACTACGAGTGAAATATCTATTTCACAGAAGTGTACTTACCATCCCAGAAATCCACGTGAAACAGGAGCATCCTCCTCCTATTTACATGAGCGAAGATTTCTGCTTTTGAAAACCTTAACATTTTACTCCACATATCAAGCCATTATTGGACCACTACGGCAAATCAAGGGTTACAAGCCGCGACACAGAAGTGCTCTTCTCTCTCATTCTCTCTCTCTTTCTCTCTCTCTCTCTCTCTCTCTCTCTCTCTCTCTCTCGTCTTACTTGGGCTACTTTTTTCTTGTTATCTGTCTTACTGGACTACTTTTTTTCTTGTTAAATGTCTTACTTGACTACTTTTTTTCTTGTTATCTGTCTTATTTGGACTACTTTTTTCTTTTTATCTGCCTTATTTGGACTACTTTTTCTTGTTATCCGTCCTATTTGGACTACTTTTTTCTTGTTATCTGTCTCATTTGGACTACTTTTTTCTTGGTATCTCTTATTTGGACTACTTTTTTCTTGTTATCTGTCTTATTTGGATTACTTTTTTCTTGGTATCTGTCTTATTCGGACTACTTTTTTCTTGGTATCTGTCTTATTTGGACTACTCTTCTCTTGTTATCCGTCATACTTGGGCTACCCTTCTTTTGTTATCCGTCATACTTGGGCTACCCTTCTCTTGCTATCCGTCATACTTGGGCTACCCTTCTCTTGTTATCCGTCATACTTGGGCTACCCTTCTCTTGTTATCCGTCATACTTGGGCTACCCTTCTCTTGCTATCCGTCATACTTGGGCTACCCTTCTCTTGCTATCCGTCATAGTTGGGCTACCCTTCTCTTGTTATCCGTCTCACTTGGGCTACCCTTCTCTTGTTATCCGTCATACTTGGGATACCCTTCTCTTGTTATCCGTTATAATTGTGCTACCCTTCTCTTGTTATCCGGCATACTTGGGATACACTTCTCTTGCTATCCGTCATAGTTGGGCTACTCTTCTCTTGTTATCTGTCATACCCGAGCTACACTTCTTTTGTTATCCATCTTACTTGGGCTTCACTTATTTTGTTATTTGACTTACTTGGGCTAAATTTCTCTTGCTACCCTGTTATTAAAAAAAAATTAATTTCTTTTCTCGGAATACAGCATGTTTTACAGGGGCTACACTTTTCTTGTTATCTGTTTTACCCGGGCTACATTTTTCTTGTTATCTGTCTTACTTGGCTACATTTTTCTTGTTATCTGTCTTACTGCGTTACATTTTTCTTGTTATCTGTCTTACTGCGTTACATTTTTCTTGTTATCTGTCTTACTGGGATACATTTTTCTTGTTAACTGTCTTACTGGGCTACATTTTTCATCATTTTCTAATGCTATGTGTACTTTTTAAGGCTTATTCTTCCCTGTTCATTATTGATTATGATAAAGTCCTGTACATGTGTGTAACTGTTTGTCGTACCGGGAGGTTTGAGTTATTTTTTTATCCTGTCTGAGTACGTGAGGAAAAAAAGGTGTGAGAAATAGATTTTACGGGTGAATAGCTTAAGGAGAAGATCTGTCTCTGGAATGAGTAAGTTTTTCTAGTCAAGCCTATCTATACGACTATAATTTAGTTCAAGACAATCTTGCCCTCCTCATACATATAATATAAGTTTAACTACACATACACACAGCTATGTGCCAACAAGACACACAAACGTGAAAAACTACGGTTAATTGGGTATGGGTCTGACCAACACACAAAGTTAAATTTCTTTTGTTGTTTATTATCATTTAAATTTGACAACGTCGAAAATATCTAAAGAAAGATCAAATACAATCAGATTTACATACACATAAAATAGCAGAATAAATGCCCCCCCCTCTCCCCCTATGGATAAAAGAACCCAAAAAGTTAATAACCCCAAAGGTCAAAGGTTAGCACTATGTTACAGAATAGACAGTAAAGAAACAAGTTCCCGCTATAGCTACCCAGTAAAGTAAACAGGTTTAAGCAAAATCCAATGTTGGTAAAGTTCCTGTAACAAAGAAAAATATTACCTCTCTCTGTCATACAGTGACCACTCAATCACGCTTGCCTACTCTTGGTGATATCCCTTGGAAATACAATTATCCTGAATATAAAATTGCCAGGTTTTTATTTCCCAAATTGGCCCCGTTCCATCCTCTAACAAATCAAGACTAGCAAGGTGGACGCCGAATTTTCCCTGGATGAACAAAATGTCACCGTGAGTAGTTAGTGTAGCAAACCGTGCTCTTGAGGTTCACAGTTAAAAAAGGAGGAAAATACTTCCAGTGATGGGAAACATCTGGTTGCTAAAATGTTACAAACGATGATGATGATAATCCTACCGGCTGGCTTTATGGTGAGTGCCGATCCTGAAACAGCGTAAATTCTAGATGCTTCATTTTAATACGACTGTCAAAAGTCGGGGATAATGTTATTTGTTTCACACCCCAGTGGGCTGATAAAATTGAAAAAAAATATTGCTGGGTCTTGTAAGTCCAGTAAAATTTCCAAGTTAAAATGTTTCTCATGTATCGTTGGCCAATCCTTGTTCACATATGAACTTGGGGATGCACAAGCCAAGAAAAAAACAACATTAACCAATCATTAAATGAAGAAAAAGACCAAAAGGCCGTTGAACGCCCTTGATCAGGTCTGCAGAAATATATAAAAAAAACATTTATGGAAAAATGCTACTATTATATATAGCTACATACATTCACACAGACCGGGTCAAAACTATCTCTTATCCACTCCGTCAGTCCTGATTAAAGTTAAATGGCACACAGTGTCTTTCCTTTACGCCTTTCCTATCGCGCGTCGCTTAGCGAGTGCAGGTTTGGTTGAGATATGCAGCTCTTCCCCTCCCGCTCCCGGTCAACGATCAGCGTACAATGTTAATCATTATTCAATTATCCATACGCGCACTTACATAAATATCGCCGTCGTTAATAGCTATTAAATTGCCGGCGTCTGTTGGTCATCGTATTGTATTAAATAATAGGTACTTATAATAAATACGCACAATGAAATAAAACGTGAATTCTTTTCTGTCACTATCAGTCGCGCCTAGCATATGCGTCAGTCAACTAAAACCGTCTCTTCTTGTGTGAGAAAGCGGGTGGTGAAAATTAACATTATAACTGAACATCTGGTATAAAATAGCTTGGGGAAAAAGGCTTGCTGACGATTCTGAAATTCATAAACAAGACGTGGAGAAGCAGTACTGTACCTACAGGATGGAAAACGGCTAACATTATCCCAATACTCAAAAAAGATAAACCACCAAGCGAAGTCAGTAGCTACCAGCCCATTTCCCTGACTTCTTGCGTTGGGAAATTGGCAGAACGTATGATAAATACACGCCTCTACTGGTGGTTAGAGAAAAGAAAAGCCCTCCATCCTAACCAAGCAGGATTTAGAAGAGGAAGACAGACTTTTGATCAGGTAATCCGATTGGTACAACATATTGCCGATGCTTTCCAGGATAAAAATAATGTGGCCGCAGTTTTCGTAGACCTCAAGCAGGCATATGACAGAGTATGGAGAGACGGTCTATTTTTCAAGATGCAGAAGATGGGCATAGAAGGAAGAATGTTTCGTTGAATAAAAGATTTCCTCACAAATAGAACCATCTCCACAACGGTCAACGGAGCAACATCAGGGAAAAGAACCATCCAAGAAGGCCTCCCACAAGGCTCGGCCCTAAGCTGCACCCTCTTCCTCATATACATAAACGATCTGGCAGACTACCTTGAATTACCCAGCGCCTTGTTTGCTGATGACCTAGTCTTTTGGGCTGAAGGGAAGTCCCACTTGCAACTGCAAAAGAAACTAAACCGTGCACTGGCTGCTCTAACAACCTACTGCAGTTTCTGGAAAATGGTGATCAACAGGAGTAAGACAGTCTACACTATATTCACACTCAGCAACAAAACAGTAAAGAAAGAACTGGATTTAAAACTTGATGATGCAAAGCTAGCTAAGGAGAAAAATCCGACTTATCTAGGGATACAGCTAGATACTAGGCTCACATACAAAGCACATGTTGAGTCCCTAACTGCTGAGGCCTCTAGAAGGCTAAACCTCATAAAGCGTTTGGCAAGCACTGATTGGGGATCCAATCAGAGCACCCTACGACAATTGTACTTAAGATACGTGCGCTCAGTTATGGATTACTCTCTACCCCTGCAAGCCACTGCTAGCCCAACACTCAGACTGAAACTAGATCGCATACAAAACCAGGCACTCCGATTCATCTGTGGAGGCTTGCGAACTACTCCGACCAGCGCATGTGAGATTTCCGCCATTGTGGAACCCCTAAAACTAAGGAGAGAGAAATCAGTCATTATCACGGCAGAAAGATTCTTGCGAGCTGACAAAGATGACCCCTGCAAAAACGTTATCGGTGACCACAACTCCAAGTACCGAATTAAAAAGACATCTTTCACTAGAAGGTACCAAGAGCTTTCAGGGAAGCACTACATACCAGAGACTAGACTACCTACTCAAGCTGTACCTGACCTACCACCTCACGTAGAACTAAAAAGACCAATAATACGTACAAACATTCTACAACCCGCAAATAAAAGCCTCATACCTACGCTGCTGAAAACACTTGCCATGGAAACCATCTGTCAGTACGATGAAGACATTATCCATGCCTATACAGACGGGTCAGCTTTCAAAGCAGTCATAAATGCTGGATACGGGGCCATAATCATCCCACCCAGTACTGAAGAACCCGTCAAAATTGCAGGTCCCTGTGGTATCTGGTGCACAAACTACGAAGCCGAAGTAGTCGCCATCCAGAAAACCCTAACTAGAATTTTTGAACTCTTTGAATCAGACGAAATGGAACCAAATGATGTTGTAGTATTCTCAGACTCGCAGGCTGCCCTCTTGGCAATAGGAAACTGGAAAACCAACTCGATCAGTACGATCCAGAAGGTTCAAGAAACATGCCACAAAATTATGAACTTGTACGGAAAAGAAATATACATGCAATGGATACCTGGCCACATAAACATCACATTAAATGAAGTTGCTGATAGACTGGCAAAGAAGGGAGCAAAAATGCCACAGATTGATCAACCACTGAGTATGTTAACAGTTAAACAAATAGTCAAAAACAACTGTAAAGAAGTTTGGCTGAACACGTGGGCACAGGCTAAAACAGGAAGAAGACTCTTCATTCACCAAACAGCCCCAAATAAGAAAGATGCTATGAACGATATCAAACGAAGGTACCAAACCAAAATCTTCAGATTGAGAACAGGCCACTCTACACTAACTGGCCACAGAAACAGACTAAGTTCACAAAATATAGCAAAATGTAGACACTGCCCTAACCCGTTGGAGACAGTAGAACACCACCTACTACAGTGACCTGCACTTCAGGGACTGAGACAACAACTGCTACCACACAACCCATCCATAGACAATACACTGTATGGCAGCTCAGAACAGCTTATACGAACTGCGCAGTACCATATAATGGCATCAAGGTCACCAAGGGCTGATGCTCAGTGACAGTGGATCAAAGAAGAAGAAGAAGAAGAAGAAGAAGCTACGTGTTATTTTATTTCACTGGTGTTAACAGCTAGAACTCTAAGTGAATTATAATGGTAAAAACTTAACACTTTAACACGTAAGCACTAATTTCTATTACCAGAAAATCAGAATGACAATCCCCACGAATGCTATTAACACATCTTCCACAATGGTTCTAGAACTACGTGCTTAGACTATCCAAAAATTCTGAGTGACAGCTGATAGCAGGTTTAAGAAGACGCATTTTATATATATTATTGTTTCTCTGATCTATCAATGATGTTACTTTTCACACTATTGTGTATAGCAGAGAATCGGAAACATGAGTTCCCCAGATAAAAGTTTACGGTCGGCCTTTCTCAGGCGTTAGACCGCCATCAAAGACTTAAATCCGTGTAACGGGGTTCTCGAAGATTTTGCCCGCTTCTGAAGATCAAAGAGCCCGGGGTTTCTCTGCCTTCACTCTGTGTACGAACTTCAAAGCGTACTCGGGGAAAGATGTTGCCCGTGAGTCTACTTCAAAGGGTCTTTGGTTCTTCACGTGCGGTCTGTCAGGTATCGTATGATTGATAGATACTGGCGGGGGGAAACGTGGTAAACAAAAGCTGATTCGCTTCCTATTTTGACGGGCAAGTTTCGAAAGTTTGTAAACAATTCGTTTCCTTATGTTCAAAGAAAGAGGCGTGGATGAAAAATTAAGCTTGTGTGAGTAACCACAGGCAGAAAAATGCATGGTTTTGCTAGCAAATCATAGAACGCTAACGGGATTCCAAAGACTGTCAGATTACCGTATGGTCTATTTTCATTATACGTCACATTATTATACATTTACAATGTTGGGATTTTACTTTTTTTTTTTTTTTGCATTGATTTAAAAAAAAAATAATATTTAAAATGCATGTGTAGGATACATGAATTGAGTATGGGAGACGAGAGAAAGGATGGGCAGAATGTTAGACAAGCCTGCGTGTCCAATTCTAAACCATTTGAAGATAAAGTTCGGACGTTCGTTCTATCTGATTCTGCTCTTGAGTTAGGGAGAGCAAAGAAAAACAGAGTTCCTACTCACTCAATAGCAGACTGTTCAAATATTTCAGGAGTTTCGATTCTATACTACCCAATGTGATCATACTCGAATTATTGTCTGATTTACAGTATAGATGTTTTGGATTTGTTTGTTTATTTGTGTGTTTGCTTTTTTTCATTACGTTCTTGTTTGGTTAAACAAATACTTTATTTTGATTATTATTGGGTAATGTCATTGTATGCGGTTATATAACCTTTATAATGTTTATGCCTTTAATTTAATGCTTAAAGTAACGTGGGAATGAAAGGGTTTAGTATGCAAGATAAGTGAGAATGGAAGGGCAGAATGTTAGACGGGCCTGAGCGCCCAATTCTTAACCCTTTGAAAATAAAGTTCGTTCGTTCGTTCACTCTCTCTCTCTTTCTCTCTCTCTCTCTCTGTCTCTCTCTCTCTCTCTCTCTCTCTCTCTCTCTCTCGCTCTCTCTATATATATATATATATATATATATATATATATATATATATATATATATATATATATATATATGAATTAAATGAATCGACATTGCAAGCTTCGAGCAGGGCTCAAGGTCTAACAAAAGCGTGGAGCGTCGTGACAACAGCTATCACATGGTATATACACCAAATCTTGGGTGCCGCTAGATGCCAGAATTTCTATATCCCTATCTACGATAACCAAGATTCTACGTGCCGTGAAATTCTAAATAACACATAAGGAAGGGAAACCCGAGGCCTGTAAACAGTAAATTAATATTAGACAAACATAAAGGTATGTTTTCAGGCACTCGTAAGAAATAAAGAAGTAGAACACTTGGACAACAGAAAAACAACAGACGTGAGTGGCTTACCCAGGGTTCGAACCCCGTACCTTCCGTACGACAACTCCGCCTAGGGGATGCCTAGCTGGCCGTGGGGTCAGTGTGATTCACTTGATAGCTAGGCGGAGTTGTCGTACGGAAGGTACGGGGTTCGAACCCTGGGTAAGCCACTCACGTCTGTTGTTTTTCTGTTGTCCAAGTGTTCTACTTCTTTATTTCTTACGAGTGCCTGAAAACATACCTTTATGTTTGTCTAATATTAATTTGCCGTGAAATTCTCCTGATCTGATGGAACTCTACTCATGTAGATGACAAGCGGAATACCCTAAGATCTGCTTCATCGATTAAATAATAATAATAGTTGTACTAATAATAACAATGCCAGTTTTATTAAGTAGATTAATGCTAATTGAGAAATAAAAAATAAAAAAATATTGATCATATATAATATTTTTTCCACAAACTTTTTAACCTTTAATAAACATACATTACTGAAACTCGTAAAACAGAAAACTGAATTAATAAGAAATATAAAAAAACAATAAAATGAAAATAAAGGGTCGGGGGGAGAAAGGGGGGGGGGGGGGGCTCTGAACAAAGAAAGAAATAATAGGACTATATCTTCTTTAGACACGTCATAGCACGCGCTTGATATGAGGATGTCGATGGTACTGGCAACTTCATGATGTACAAAGTGCTACAAAAACTACCGCTGCAAAAGCACATAATGTTTGGTGCAACAACAACAACAAAAACATATAACAACAACAACAACAACAACAAAACATATAACAACACATTAGGCATGACAACTTCCAACAATAAAAAAGAAATATAGTGTAAGTAAAAATACAAAATCAGATGTAAATATTTTTGGTCATACAAACACTTCAGGTAATCATAAATAACAAAACGTTATGAAATCATACAAAGTAATGAATTATCCTCGCCAACTACCCAAATAATAACCAAAAATGTTAAAGGTTGAACAGGTCAGACTCATTACCGGGATGGAGGAAGAGTGGAGG
Source organism: Oreohelix idahoensis (assembly GCA_024509875.1). Classification (NCBI taxonomy): domain Eukaryota; kingdom Metazoa; phylum Mollusca; class Gastropoda; order Stylommatophora; family Oreohelicidae; genus Oreohelix; species Oreohelix idahoensis. The sequence continues at coordinate 46,569 of JAMPIV010009528.1, read as the reverse complement.
GAACGAGTCTCATATGACGCTTTTGCGCTCTGCACCACAATTCGTTTACAACGAAAAGCTTGCGTAAAATTTTTTACTCATTATTTCTAGTGACTGTGCGGCCTAAAAGTTAAAGTGTTAGCTGTTAGCCTTAAGGGTGATGGATCAAAGCCAACAAGCCCCGCTATTTACAACAACATTCTTTTCAAAATCAAGAACAAACAAATATCGAAAGAGACAAATAAATATTATGTGTACATGAATGGAAGCAAATCATTTTTTAAAAACTACAACAACAAATCCAAGTACGTACTATTGCTTCTACTGCTGTCAATACGGTTGTTAAAACAGCTGCTACATCCTTCTGCCAGACCACACTTCCCGCTAGCAACAACGTTTTGAACACACACCCATTGATTCTGCCAGCATGAAGATGGCGTTGTGCTACCGACCTTCAGCCTGACAACATTTCACGTTTTCACTAATCAATATCATGCACTCGCACGTTCCAATTACACACACGTGCTATTTGTGAGCGCGTGCGAACCTGCTTGACAAGAAACTGCATGGCGCCTGAGCCTTTCACACGAAGATGTGCGGGAGAAGGTAGACTCTGTGTTGGAATGTTGGTCTAGCTCACACTGTAACCATGGCGACTTTCACGTGAGTTCCAAGGCTAGAGAAACACAGTAGACAGACTTGAGAGACTGCACAACTGACAGATAAGAAGACAGGCTGAGAGATTACACAACATAAAGATAAGTAGACAGACTGAGAGACTGCACAACTGACAGATAAGAAGACAGGCTGAGTGATTACACAACATTAAGATAAATAGACAGACTGAGAGATTACTCAACAGATAGACAGACATACAGAAAGAAAGACGTAAATAAGACTCAGAGAGTTCAAAAAAATAAAGACAGTCTGATAGAGAGACTGAAAAAAAATAATCAGACAGACATGTAGCCAGAGAGACAGAGAAGTAGATAGTCAGACAGTCAGACATGTAGACAGATAGCTCGACAAACAGATAGGTAGGCAAGCGTGCAGACAGATAAACATACAGAAATATAGATTCACAGGCAGGCAGACATACGGGTGGATGGATCGACCTGGCAACTGGATGGATGGATGGATGGATGGATGGATGGATGGATGGACGTGTGGGTCGGTGGATGGTTGGATATATACTTGTAGATAAATAGACAGACAATCCGATCGACCGACAGACAGACAGGGAGGCAAGCAGGTAGACAGACAGAAAGACAGTTCTTACAATTTTAGCTGAAGCTATTGGGATATCGTACTTCGTACAACAACAAATAACAGCTATAATCATATCAATAGAGTCATAGAGACACGCATACACTTGTAAATAAATGTTAAAGATATTTCCACAAAAAGGAGTGGTGAGTGTAGTAGCGAGGTTACAACAGAAGAAATGAAGCTGGAAAGTAAAGTTCACAACTTACTGACTAAGTAAAGAAACACGTGGAGGTACTTCAGATGATGTCTGAGAAAATCAACAGCACAGATGTTGTAATGATGATGACTGGACCGCGCGTGACTCATGGCTCCAGATACGTCTTGGAAAATGCTGCCAATAGACGGTGATACCGTCATGAGATGCACCTTTTTTGTACAGGTAAGAAAAAATATATACCTGGTCATATATACCTGGCTATCAGTTGAACCAGTTCTGTCAGCGGGTGAGAAGTAAATGCACGAGAGTTACGCATTTTGGTTTCTCCCAAAAACGGGGTCAAATATGAAAGAAAGAAAAGTTTTATTTTTTTTCTTCTTAAATAAAGTTCACAAAACCGGAAATGGAAGCCAGAGAAAATAACAATGTCAGTGAGGAACGTTTAAAAGGAAATGAAAAATAGAACAGACGACAGCCATAAAGCAAGAACTTAGTGGAAAATCCAGAGAATAAACCTTACGGTAAATTAACAGATATGAGAATTGTAGTAAAGTTAGAATGACGCATCGCCAGAATACGCAAAGAGAACGCAAAATAAACAGGATAACAAGCAGACAAATGTTGGTTGGTGTAACAATACAGGTCCTTTCTCTTTGCTGATCATTATTTGTGACAAATTGTGAACGGAAGTGCATGTTCTGTTGTACGGCAAACCTTCTTGTTATAAGAAACGGATATTAGCTGAAGATGTAGTTTCCATGCTGCGTTAAGTTATGTGACTTCTTAAAAAAGATCGTGTAAACCGGTAGTTAAAACGAAAAAAATTTTAAAAAGTAAAAAGCGGTAACAGTGAATGAACTTTGAATAATACGACCACAGAAGTGAAGTCATTGTACTTAAGTCACTCAAACCGCGAACGTGTATTTAAAAAAAAAAAAAACAACAGAATTGATATATCCATAATCCTCTTTGTTTGCCATGCACTGTTCAACGTATGGCCTGATGGGGAAGCTCACGGGTGTTACATTGACAGTCTGGTTGCTTGAATGACAGCTTTTCTTGCACGCTTATGCTGCTCCATGTAGTAAATTTTTTTTCCCTAAAGCCTATACCTGGCATGCTGATGTCATGGAGATCGTAGTTTGGCTCTTAATGTTTATAAATGTGAATATTTACCAGGTGGGCAACACGTTTAAATCCTAAACGATAAGCGGTTTCACAATTACCAATAATAACCGATACAAACTGGAGCAGTTTTTTCCTTGTTCTGTAAGTGTACGAACCTTCTAGCAGCCAAATCTGGAGACTTTCAAGGGAGAAAACAAATGAGTCAGCAGTTTGGAGTCATTATTGCTTTCTCTGGACAGCGTCATCAACGATCTCGTTAGAGGACCTTCTGTTTTCTGGACCGCATCATCAACGACCTCGTTAGAGGACCTTCTGTTTTCTGGACCGCATCATCAACTATCTCGATAGAGGACCTTCTGTTTTCTGGACCGCATCATCAACGATCTCAATAGAGGACCTTCAGTTTTCTGGATCGCATCATCAAAGATCTCGTTAGAGGACCTTCTGTTTTCTGGACCGCATCATCAACGATCTCGATAGAGGACCTTTTGTTTTCTGGACCGCATCATCAACGATCTCGATAGATTACCTTCTGTTTTCTGGACCGCATCATCAACGATCTCGTTAGATGATTGTTAACTGGTTAAGTGGGGGGGGGGGGGGTAAATGTGGTTATAAATTACGCTGATAAAGGCGATCAGCATGTGTCTGGCTTACGGATGGCCGACGGGTGTGGATGTATAGATGTTAACTCACGTGAATGTCATGTAATCCTATTAAGTCACTTGCTACCAAACACACCATAGCAAACATCGGAGTCAGTAAACGTTGAACTCCTAGTAACGTTTTACACTGTTTATTACGACACAGCAAACGTAGACACATGGTAACACAGTACATAAGCACATTATGGAACATCAGCAGTTCAACACATCCGTATACAGCATACACAGTATATAATTAAGCCTATCCCTGGCTTAGAAGTATTATAAATATGTTCTCTATGTCCTCTTTCAATCTACAACAGCGTGCACAGCACATGATCAACAAGCCGCAATAATCCTTGGCTTGGAAGTAATATAATATTCTGGAATTATCACATATTCCTTTTATTCAAAATATATCCTATCCTGGGACACATTGACGAAAATCGTCTTACATCTGTTTCGGAGCTCTGCCCGGATTCAACTGTCACGAAAATATCCCCTGCTCAAAAACAGCTCATCAAAAATTCATCCAGGCGCGAACTCCCTCGCTGAGATGTGAGTAGAGTTCGTCCGCCTTCTACCCCAACCTATCAATAGAATGTTCGACCAGTTTCCTTGTGTTATTTTTTTTAACAAACTAACAAGCAAGTACAATAGAGCTGTGTTCAAAAATTACTGGGTATACAGCTCCCCATTAAAAAATCATCATCATCACCCAGAGCGTGTTTATAAGCGTGTTTACAACAAAAAAAAACGGACCTGTGCATACAAGTCTTTTAACGCTTAACTCCCCTTAATAAAACTTGACTTAACAATGACCTTCAGTTTTCTGTATCTCATCATCAACGATCTCGATAGAGGACCTTCTGTTTTCTGGACCGCATCATCAACGATCTCGTTAGATGACCTTATGTTTTCTGTACCGCATCATCAACGATCTCGATAGAGGACCTTCTGTTGTGTGGAGCATAGAGCCGCCACTGGAGATGGTTCCCTTGAAGTAAACCGACACCAAAGTAGTTATGTGTTCTTGTAGTTATGTGTTCTTGTAGTTATGTGTTCTTGTAGTTATGTGTTCTTGTAGTTGTGTGTTCTTATAGTTATGTGTTCTTGTAGTTATGTGTTCTTGTAGTTATGTGTTCTTGTGGTTATGTGTTGTTGTAGTTATGTGTTCTTGTAGTTATGTGTTCTTGTAGTTATGTGTTCTTGTAGTTATGTGTTCTTGTAGTTATGTGTTCTTGTAGTTATGTGTTCTTGTAGTTATGTGTTCTTGTAGCAGTCGCTTCTGTACCAATTTTATTTACATGAGAAGATTGCCAGCCATATTAGTCGTCACGTATGACTGGCCTGCAGGTGTCTGCAGGTGTCTGCACGTGTTTGCACGTGTCTGCAGGTGTCTGCAGGTGTCTGCACGTGTCTGCAGGTGTCTGCACGTGCAGGAAGCCTATTCTTCATTTGTATCCTCCTAGGTCCCAGGGGACTACCCGGGGCCCCGTCCTGGATGGGTGAATTAAATTATCTGAGTTACTTGATTAGATCAGGGATCGGTAACTGAGTTACTTGATTAGATCAGGGATCGGTAACTGAGTTACTTGATTAGATCAGGGATCGGTAACTGAGTTACTTGATTAGATCAGGGATCGGTAACTGAGTTACTTGATTAGATCAGGGATCGGTAACTGAGTTACTTGATTAGATCAGGGATCGATAACTGAGTTATTTGATTAGATCAGGGATCGGTAACTGAGTTACTTGATTAGATCAGGGATCGGTAACTGAGTTACTTGATTAGATTAGGGATCGGTAACTGAGTTACTTGATTAGATCAGGGATAGGTAACTACGTTACTTGATTTAGATCAGGGATCGGTAACTGAGTTACTTGATTAGATCAGGGATCGGTAACTGAGTTACTTGATTAGATTAGGGATCGGTAACTGAGTTACTTGATTTAGATCAGGGATCGATAACTGAGTTACTTGATTAGATCAGGGATCGGTAACTGAGTTACTTGATTAGATTAGGGATCGGTAACTGAGTTACTTGATTACATCAGGGATAGGTAACTACGTTACTTGATTAGATCAGGGATCGGTAACTGAGTTGCTTGATTAGATCAGGGATCGGTAACTGAGTTACTTGATTAGATCAGGGATCGGTAACTGAGTTACTTGATTAGATCAGGGATCGGTAACTGAATTACTTGATTAGATCAGGGATCGGTAACTGAGTTATTTGATTAGATCAGGGATCGGTAACTGAGTTACTTGATTTAGATCAAGAATCGGTAAATGGTCGATCTTGTATTACCAGGAGATCCCAAGGTAGCATTTAGTTGATCTCTAGGTGACGGAAGGGAAAAACACTGTTAACCTATTTAAATTTCTGATTAGTCCTCTCCCACAAGCACTTAACAGCGCGGTGTCCCCCAGGCTTAAAGGTACTTACCGTATTTCCTGTCACAAACTCGCAGGTTAGCTAACGAACATTTTCTTGACTCAAAAACTCTATAAGAAAGAATGCGATTTTTATCTTTGAAGTGAAATTAACTTTCGGTGAAATGTTTAGTTTTAACTTTCCACCGCTCTGAAGGTGATAGAATTACAGGAAGCGGATCGTTGGACATAGATTAAAGTTACCTATAGTCTAGATTTATTTCTAATTACACATACACTGAAACTATAAAACAGACATGAGTATATCATGGTAGTTCTTTGGAGAGTTCACTGTTTTTTTTTAAAGTTGATCCATATAGCTCCTGGGTTGCCGACCCCTGTCTTAGATCACTTTTTCATTTTTGTTGAAGTTTTTTTTTTTTTTTGGCTTGAGTTATCTACATGATGGGTTCACCGGCTTCATGCCCAACCTTCATTAGTGGCCCTCTGTTACATGTTTGTAAGTTACGGTGTTACGGTACTATTCTTTATGCTCATTTTGGGTCACAGTAACACACGGGCGATAACAATCAGACTCTTAAATCAAAAGTCAAGTAAGCCCTATAGCGTGGCTGCCAAACATGGAGAATAACAAAAACAACAACCAAGGAGCTACAGACTTTCATAAATGGGTGCTTGAGTTTATTGAAGTTGTATGACAAGATCACTAATGTGGAACTGATGACAAGATCACTAATGTGGAACTGATGACAAGATCACTAATGTGGAACTGATGACAAGATCACTAATGTGGAACTGATGATAAGATCACTAATGTGAAACTGATGACAAGATCACTAATGTGGAACTGATGATAAGATCACTAATGTGAAACTGATGACAAGATCACTAATGTGAAACTGATGACAAGATCACTAATGTGGAACTGATGACAAGATCACTAATGTGAAACTGATGACAAGATCACTAATGTGGAACTGATGAGAAGAACCAGACACGCACGCGTGGCATATATGAGGAGAAGTTGATAGCGTCGGTTAGAAAACACCAGGGGGTAACCAGCTGATAACATTACAAGCCGGTCTTGGATCTGGAATCCACAACGTAAAAGAAAAAGGGGCAAACATACAAACTGACGGAGAAGAAGACAGAGGCAGTCATGAAAGGATAAAGGAGACATAGAAAGAATTTAATTTATCGAATGAATTTATTTCATCTTCTTAGTTTTGATTAGTCTTGCTTGTAAAAAAAAGTACCTTCTTTATTGTAAATTCAAACCAAATAACTGTCTTTCTTATATATATATATATCTTTTTATACATATATATGTGTGTGTGTGTGTGAGTGTGTGTGTGTGTGTGTGTGTGTGTGTGTGTGTGTGTGTGTGTGTGTGTGTGTGTAAACACACTCTTTTTTCATGTGGCCAGAGTTAAGACGTTTTTGGTATCATATTTACGTCTGTTAACTTATAACTTATTAATTTTAACGAAGATAAATCAAAGACTGTGATATATTGCGTCCGTCAGCTGGATACTTTGACAGTCTTGACAACAACAACAAAAAAAAAAACACTTGATTGATACAGGGGCCCATTTCTGGTGATCAGATTGCCGTCTGTTGTATCGCTCTGTATAGTTTCCTATCATGTTTTGTTTGTATTGTCTATACTATACGTTTTTTGTTTGTTTTATAGCCTATACTAAACAATGTTTTGTTTTCATAGCCTATACCATATATTATCTTGTTTTTCTTGTATATAATATACGGTGCTTTTTTTCTATTGTCTACACTAGAGGTGGGCAAATCGACAGACTCCGCTGTTTCGAGACAGTCGGCTCAGTGATTTAAACTGTGTCGACACACTGTTTCGACACAACGGCACAAAGGCACTATTACCCGTATCGGGGAGAAAGAAGTCTCTAATAGACAGTATACATTACTATACATGAACTGTGTGAGACAATCTGCTCTGTTTTTTCTTGCGCGCTACTGGCGTGTGTGAAAATCTATGGCATTTCGTGTGACCACAATTCAATATTTTTACACAAGTCTTCATTATGATGAAATAAAACGGAGATATGATGATAGCTGCAGTATATGTGAAAATAATAAAAAAACAACAATAATAATAACAGTAATAATAACACATGATATCAAACTAGAGTAAGCTAGTTTTGGCAGACAATGATTCAAATCCAAAACGAGTACACAGATATCAGCAGAGCTAATAAAGTGTCCATTACATTTATACGAACACACGGACACTTTCAACTTTAACATAATGCCTAAAACATTGACAACTGCAACACTGACACAATTTCCAGTGTCTATAACTTCTCAGCAAAAATAATATCACTTGTAAAATCAAGTCATCATAACATATCCCTGAAAAATATGACATGTTTGATATTCCATACTAATGTTCCGAACGGTTGACTCAAATTTTACAAAGACCCACGGAAGGTGAGACAGTGAGACAGTGTGTCTCTGCAAAACAGCGAGGCAGACAGGAACTGAAACTGTTTCGAAACAACAAGCAGACTGTGTGTCGAATCTTTCGGACTCAACGCTGTTTCGAAGCATTGTTTCGACACACACACACAGTAGCCATCTCTAGTCTACACTACACGTTTTTTGGTTATATAGTCAATACTATACGGCTTTTTCTCTCTTTTTCTCAAAAATATATATTGTATTGTTTTTATTGTATATAATATACCTTATCTTGTTGTTATTGTCTATACATTATGTTGTTATCGTCTATACATTATGTTGTTATTGTCTATACATTATGTTGTTATTGTCTATACATTATGTTGTTATTGTCTATACATTATGTTGTTATCGTCTATACATTATGTTGTTATTGTCTATACATTATGTTGTTATTGTCTATACATTATGTTGTTATTGTCTATACATTATGTTGTTATCGTCTATACATTATGTTGTTATTGTCTATACATTATGTTGTTATTGTCTATACATTATGTTGTTATTGTCTATACATTATGTTGTTATCGTCTATACATTATGTTGTTATCGTCTATACATTATGTTGTTATCGTCTATACATTATGTTGTTATATGTTGTTATTGTCTATACATTATGTTGTTATCGTCTATACATTATGTTGTTATCGTCTATACATTATGTTGTTATCGTCTATACATTATGTTGTTATTGTCTATACATTATGTTGTTATCGTCTATACATTATGTTGTTATCGTCTATACATTATGTTGTTATCGTCTATACATTATGTTGTTATTGTCTATACATTATGTTGTTATCGTCTATACATTATGTTGTTATTGTCTATACATTATGTTGTTATCGTCTATACGTTGTGTTGTTATTGTCTATACATTATGTTGTTATCGTCTATACGTTGTGTTGTTATCGTCTATACATTATGTTGTTATCGTCTATACATTATGTTGTTATCGTCTATACATTATGTTGTTATCGTCTATACATTATGTTGTTATCGTCTATACATTATGTTGTTATTGTCTATACATTATGTTGTTATCGTCTATACATTATGTTGTTATTGTCTATACATTATGTTGTTATCGTCTATACGTTGTGTTGTTATCGTCTATACATTATGTTGTTATCGTCTATACATTATGTTGTTATCGTCTATACATTATGTTGTTATCGTCTATACATTATGTTGTTATTGTCTATACATTATGTTGTTATTGTCTATACATTATGTTGTTATCGTCTATACATTATGTTGTTATCGTCTATACATTATGTTGTTATCGTCTATACATTATGTTGTTATCGTCTATACATTATGTTGTTATTGTCTATACATTATGTTGTTATTGTCTATACATTATGTTGTTATTGTCTATACATTATGTTGTTATCGTCTATACATTATGTTATATCGTCTATACATTATGTTGTTATCGTCTATACATTATGTTGTTATTGTCTATACATTATGTTGTTATTGTCTATACATTATGTTGTTATTGTCTATACATTATGTTGTTATTGTCTATACATTATGTTGTTATTGTCTATACATTATGTTGTTATCGTCTATACATTATGTTGTTATCGTCTATACATTATGTTGTTATCGTCTATACATTATGTTGTTATTGTCTATACATTATGTTGTTATTGTCTATACATTATGTTGTTATTGTCTATACATTATGTTGTTATCGTCTATACATTATGTTGTTATCGTCTATACATTATGTTGTTATCGTCTATACATTATGTTGTTATTGTCTATACATTATGTTGTTATCGTCTATACATTGTGTTGTTATTGTCTATACATAATGTTGTTATCGTCTATACGTTGTGTTGTTATCGTCTATACATTATGTTGTTATCGTCTATACATTATGTTGTTATCGTCTATACATTATGTTGTTATCGTCTATACATTATGTTGTTATCGTCTATACATTATGTTGTTATCGTCTATACATTATGTTGTTATCGTCTATACATTATGTTGTTATCGTCTATACATTATGTTGTTATCGTCTATACATTATGTTGTTATTGTCTATACATTATGTTGTTATTGTCTATACATTATGTTGTTATCGTCTATACATTATGTTGTTATCGTCTATACATTATGTTGTTATTGTCTATACATTATGTTGTTATCGTCTATACATTATGTTGTTATCGTCTATACATTATGTTGTTATGGTCTATACATTATGTTCTTATCGTCTATACATTATGTTGTTATCGTCTATACATTATGTTGTTATCGTCTATACATTATGTTGTTATCGTCTATACATTATGTTGTTATCGTCTATACATTATGTTGTTATCGTCTATACATTATGTTGTTATCGTCTATACATTATGTTGTTATCGTCTATACATTATGTTGTTATCGTCTATACATTATGTTGTTATCGTCTATACATTATGTTGTTATTGTCTATACATTATGTTGTTATTGTCTATACATTATGTTGTTATCGTCTATACATTATGTTGTTATCGTCTATACATTATGTTGTTATCGTCTATACATTATGTTGTTATCGTCTATATTATATGTTGTTATTGTCTATACTATACGTTGTTATCGTCTATACATTATGTTGTTATCGTCTATACTATACGTTGTGTTGTATTTATTATCTATCCTTTACATGCCTTTAAAAGAACCACCCCTCGCGACCTTCTAGCCTCCTGGCAGACGCAAACAACACAGAGTCCCTTTGACGCAACTTCGCTAACTGTGATCAGAAAACAGCCGACAGGACAAATCGAGCTGTCGCCATTTTTAACCCAATCAATAACTCCTCCAGGGGGCATTCTCCGCACAAGATGTCTCTCCCTGCCAGTCAACGGAGATATTTAAAAAAAAATACATTCCATGTTTGTTTCGCTGCCTTCTCCATCTATTATTTCTTCTTACTTTTTTATAGACGCCCTTCCTTCTATGTTCCGTCGTTAGACATAAATATCCAATTAAACCTTGACGCTTTTATTCTGTACGATAGCATTTCAGAGTTGGATGTACACTGTATTTTAGCAAGAAAAGGCATCTGGCGTTAGTTAAGAATTTTCTTCAGAAAATGAAAAGTGGTATCGATTGTTGAAAGTACACAAATAATAAGCATGTTGCGAATTCTGCCTCGTTAATCTTCCCAAGAGAATATTTATTAGCTGGAAGATAATCATAGAGATGTGAGGTTGAAGGGATTGGCAGAAATTAATTGCTGACTTGTGAAATACAAGATATTTTTTTACACGTTGTAGTTTGGTAGCTGTTACTGCTGGTTGTTTGGCGATTGTGTAGTGGTGTGCTTGTCGCCGGTTTAGGTGACTAGTTCATTGATAATGAGATAAGAAGATGTAAAATATTTAGAAGTGGTCAAAGGGTAGTAACACTAATTATTAAACAGTTGGCGCAAGAGTTTCTCCCTCTTGAGGCAAAGATTTTCTATTTCAACCGGCTTCTCGATCGGTGTAAGACTTTCGGGAATTTTTGTTTCACATGGGGTGAGCTAATATTCACGTGGGGTAAGTGAAACAAAAACGACAGCGCAACATAGTGTACGGGGGTCCTTTCTGCTCGGGTCGTCAACGAGTGAAAACGATGTAACTCAAAGAGGTGAGTGCTGGAATTGTAACCTTGTGATTTTCGTGCAAGAGCGAATCTGTGAAGACAGATACCATCCCAACTCCATTGTTATAATTCAAGATATGAATTCAAGAGCAAGGCACAAGTGTTTTTTTTTGCAAACAGCAGACGTTAGTTGTGATATTTTTTGGACGGGGATGTCCAGAAAATATTGAAGGTACGTGTTGAATCACTTATAAATTTTTACACCTCATGTAGCAAAGATAGAAATTCGTGTACAGCAGTAATGTCAGTGCTAAGAACCAACGTAGCACTAGAATGGTATCAGCCTCAACAGAAACTAAAATTCCCCGGTGTCGACTGGTCATACGTCGACAAACCAGCGACCATAATTTCAAGCATCATCTAAGAACATTGAGTTGAAATTATTACAATATAAGAAGCAGAGTTCTAAACTACAGAGTAAATGATCAGATTATGACGTAGAAGCAGATTAGTCAAGAGATTACCTAAGACCAGTGATGAAGCAACGAGAATGTTGCCAGTTGAATGATCCAGATTACTTGTAACGTTTGAAACTAGATGTCTACGTTTTTTCTACATTGCTGTACATACGTTTGAAGATTGGAAGTACCAATAAAACCATCAAACTGTGCAGTGATGTCCTGGTAATGATAAACGGACAGAAGGTGACAAGACATTCTGAAATAAATACTAGAAACCATAACGAACCTACTATTCTGATCACGTGTAGTCTAAGCTACAATCTTTAGAACCACCAGCGGTCACATCGTTCTGATGATTGTCATGTGATCTTGTTCAGTTTTGGTTTTTTTAAGGATCACCTTCATTGCACACGGACAACTCCATCAGTGCTCCGATATCCTCCCTTAGATCACACAATGACGATCTCAGCACAGTGCACGAAAACTCTGTAGCAGCGGCGAGGATTCCTATGCGTGTATACAGGAATCATACATTCTATAAATATGTTTACGGTGGGTAGATTTCCTTTGCCAGGGAAGCGGCTATATGGTCTCTCTTTACGATTTCCAAAATGCCTAGGCATTTTTAAAGTGCGCAACTCGTATACGGGACCTCCTATTTTTTTCTCAGTTATCCGAGAATGCTAGGCATCCAATCTCACTACCCATGAGATAGGGGGTGGGGGGGGGGGTGGGGGGGGGGGTGTGTATGACATCATAGCTACTCTGACACAAATGTCTTGTGAACTTGAAAATGGTGCACTAGTGTGTTTGTGATATGATCTTGATGATTGTGTAGTGGTGTAGCAGTGTTGTGATATTGATGAATGTGTAGTGGTGTGGTGGTGATGTGATCTTGATTGTGTAGTGGTGTGGTGGTGATGTGATCTTGATTGTGTAGTGGTGTGGTGGTGATGTGATCTTGATGATTGTGTAGTGGTGTGGTGGTGATGTGATCTTGATGATTGTGTAGTGGTGTTGTGGTGATGTGATCTTGATGATTGTGTAGTGGTGTGGTCGAGATGTGATCTTGATGATTATGTAGTGGTGTGGTGGTGATGTGATATTGATGAATGTTTAGTGGTGTGGTGGTGATGTGATCTTGATGATTGTGTAGTGGAGTGGTGGTGATGTGATCTTGATGATTGGGTAGTGGTGTGGTCGAGATGTAATATTGATGACTGTTTAGTGTTGTGTTGGTGATGCGATCTTGATGATCTTGTAGTGGTGTGGTCGTAATGTAAACTTGATGATTGTGTAGTGGTGTGGTGGAGATGTGATCTTGATGATTGTGTAGTGGTGTGGTCGTGAAGTGATCTTGATGATTGTGTAGTTGTGTGGTCGAGATGTGATCTTGATGATTGTGTAGTTGTGTGGTCGAGATGTGATCTTGATGATTGTGTAGTTGTGTGGTCGAGATGTGATCTTGATGATTGTGTAGTGGTGTGGTGGAGATGTGATCTTGATGATTGTGTAGTGGTGTGGTGGTGATGTGATCTTGATGATTGTGTAGTTGTGTGGTCGTGATGTGATCTTGATGATTGTGTAGTGGTGTGGTCGTAATGTGATCTTGATGATTGTGTAGTGGCGCGGTCGTGGTGTGATCTTGATGATTGTGTAGTGGTGTGGTCGTGATGTGATCTTGATGATTGTGTAGTGGTGTGGTCGTGATGTGATCTTGATGATTGTGTAGTGGTGTGGTCGTGGTGTGGTGATGATGGTAGTCTTGGTTGGTGATGTGACTGTGTAGTGTAGTGGTGTGGTCGTGATGTGATCTTGATGATTGTGTAGTGGTGTGGTCGTGATGTGATCTTGATGATTGTGTAGTGGTGTGGTCGTGATGTGATCTTGATGATTGTGTAGTGGTGTGGTCGTAATGTGATCTTGATGATTGTGTAGTGGCGCGGTCGTGGTGTGATCTTGATGATTGTGTAGTGGTGTGGTCGTGATGTGATCTTGATGACTGTGTAGTGGTGTGGTGGTGATGTGATCTTGATGATTGTGTAGTGATGTGGTCGTGATGGGATCTTAATGACTGTGTAGTGGTATGGTCGTGATGTGATCTTGATGATTGTGTAGTGGTGTGGTCGTGATGTGATCTTGATGATTATGTAGTGGTGAGGTCATGATGGGATCTTGATGATTGTGTAGTGGTGTGGTAGTGGTGTGATCTTGATGATTGTGTAGACGTGTGATCGTGATGTGATCTTGATCATTGTGTAGTGATGTGGTAGTGATGCGATCTTGATGATTGTGTAGTGGTGTGGCAGTGATGTTATCTTGATGATTGTGTAGTAGAATGTTCGAGATGTGATCTTGATCATTGTGCAGTGGTGCGGTAGTGATGTGATCATGATGATTGTGTAGTGGTGTGGCCGAGATGTAATATTCATGACTGTGTAGTAGTGTGGTAGTGTTGTAGTGATGTGGTCTTCATGATTGTGTAGTGCTGTGGTAGAGATGTGATGTTAATGATTGTGTAGTAGTGTGGGAGAGATGTGATCTTGATCATTGTTAAGTAGTGTGGTAGAGATGTGATCTTAATGATTGTGTAGAAGTCTGGTATATGTGGGTTTTTTTCCTTTTTGATGTCACCAATACTTGTTTCTGTTATAATAAAACACGCTACATTCTTTATTTTTTTTCCCTCTACTATTTCAACCGGCTTCTTACTTTTGTGTCCACTTTTTTGCAAAATGTCCATGCTTGTGCACTATACAACATTGACGAGTTTAACACCTGACTATTCTTATTTTTAAGTGTTTGTGTAATTTGTTTCACGTTAGTATTTGCATATGTTGTTGAATTAATATGTTTTGCTATCAGTGACTACCGTTTCACATTAACATTCGCATTTGAATTTACTTCACATTATCCCATGTTGACATGTTGTCTTATTTGTGTGTAGTTTTAGTAATGAGGTTCCTGATTGAGATCTTATTCACATTTGAATTTACTTCACATAATCGCATGTTTATATGTTGTCTAATAAATACATCTATTCACAACACCAGAATACAGACATATATTCACAACACCATAATACCGACATCTATTCAACACACAAGAATACAGACATCTATTCATAACACAAAAATACAGACATCTATTCACAACACCAGAATACAGACATCTATTCATAATACAAGAATACAGACATCTGTTCACAACACCAGAATACAGATATCTATTCACAACACCAGAATACAGACATCTATTCACAACAAAAGAATACAGACATCTATTCACAACACCAGAATACAGACATCTATTCACAACACCAGAATACAGACATCTATTCACAACACCAGAATACATACATCTATTGACAGCACCAGAATACAGACAAAACTTCCACATATTTGGTTTTTCTGAAACCCGTCTCAATGACAAAATTACAGATGAAGAAATTAGGATTAATGGATTCACCACCGTCCGCAGGGATTCTAACAGACAACATGAAACAGGGCTTGTCATATACATCTCAACATCTCTTCAGTACAGACGCCATGATAATCTAGAACATACTGGCATTGAATGTATATGGCTGGAAATAAAACTCCCTAACCTGACCCCCGTTTTAATTGGTTACCTGTACCGAAACCCTAGCTCTTCTACTGTATGGTTTGACACATTCTCACGAATGATGGACAACGTTTGGGCTTCTTCGAAGGAAATTATTCTACTGGGTGACTTCAATATTGACCTTCACAAACCGAACAACACGTGGAATGATATCGCCATCTCATACAACCTCACACAGTTAGTGAATCAACCCACAAGAGTAACAGACTCATCATCTACACTAATTGATCATATCTATACGACCTGCCCAGAACACATTAAAGAATGCACAGTCACACAGACAGCATTAAGTAACCACTGTCCTATTTGCTGTACCTGGACGAGAAAGGGGTTCAAAGCACCTAAAACGGAACACATCACATTCCACTACAGACATTTCAAAAACTTTAACCTTCAGTTATTCCTACAAGACCTACAAATATCCCCTCTCGCATACGTGTACCAACTTCCGCATCCAGAAGAAGCCATAACATACTGGACACAAACTTTCAACAACGTATTCGACAAACATGTTCCTATAAAGCAGGTTCGTGTCAAAAACATCAGAAAGACCCCATGGATAACCAACGAAATACTATCAACAATGAGAGAGCGGGACGAAGCACAGACGCGAAAAGATTTCAGCAGGTATCGGATGCTTAGAAACAAAGTACAATACCTCATTCGTCAGGAAAAGAAGCTACATTTCAGAAAGATGATTCAAGACAAAGCAAACAGTAAAGAAGTCTGGGCAGCCATTAAAACACTAACACACAAAACAAAGTCACTAAACTCTTTACCAAAAAGTTGCTCCCTCACGGCAACTCATTTTAGCAACCACTTCAAAAAGAAATTAACCATCTCAATTCGACACTAAAGCCAATGGACTGCGATATTAGTAAATTGACAGCCTTCTGCAACCCTGAACATACCATAACAGATCTAAGACATATTCCTTTTCTAACAGTACATGAAGTTCTCAAATATATCTTGGCATTAAAGAACAACAATTCATCTGGGCTTGATTGTATCAGCAATAAGATTCTACGTTACGCTGCACTCATCATTTGTGACTCCTTAACCTATGTGTACAACCAATGTATTGCACACAACTACTTCCCCACAGCATTTAAATCTGCCAAAGTGTATCCTCTCTATAAATCTGGCTCACATAGCAATCCCAACAGTTACAGACCAATATCCCTTCTTTCATCTCTTTCGAAACCACTAGAGAAACACATTTACAACACCACATTTCAACACTTAACAGCAAACAAACTGCTCATTGAGAGCCATTCAGATTTCAGACCCAAACATTCATGTCACACTGTGGCGTGAGGTTTTATTTAACTCTTGGATCAGTATAGTACTGACAATTACAGAAATAGAATTTCTGCAGAAAATGGTGAAGTCCCAGTGTCTGAGAGGACTACTGGTATCACAAATTAGTTACGGCTGTGAATGATCTGATCTCGAAAAATAGTAGCGAGGAGACAGACATAAAGTGCCACCTCCGCTGTGTAACTAACTGTGATATTAAAAAAACAAGGAAACAGATTTTACTTAACAATGATAAAATTGACAAGTCGTTCAAATACAATTTCCTTATTATTTATTTAGTATATACACTATCTACTCTTGTGCTGAAGGGTGAATGTTGAAAAATGGAATGTAATGAATTTGTAAGTTTACATATGATTTACAAATATTTATATTTATATAGATATGTAAATATATTACAACAAGTTTTCCAATTATAGGAACACAAATTATATCAGCTGTGCTGTTATTCAATTATAGTACATGTATCAGCTGTGCTGTTAATTAAGGATATAACATTTATCAGCTATGCTGTTATTTTTGTCTCTTGCTATGCTAATTCACTTTTTTGTCACGGACACTAGCTTTTGCTCACAATGCTGACAGAAATGGTACTAATGTGTACTCATCTCTTAGAAGTTCTGTCCTTCTTGGTTTGGTTGACACAAAACACCAGCTGTTGATCGTTTCGTTAGCCCACCCAAGACTGAGGGGGACTAAAGATGTAGAGTCTGGGAAACCTCTATGCTCCTGCGGAGTTCCAGGCATCGGGATTGAAGACCCACGATCTCAGTTTTGATGACACGAATAAAACCTGTAACAAGGAAAAATAGGGGCTAATTTCTGTCTTCAAGCCCACCTATTTCTAATGTGGATGAAATGAGCGTGTGCCTCAGTGTCTGCATGTAGGATGAATGACAACAAGGCTCAGTATGATTTATCAATAGCGAGACAAGACAGGTGTCTACTTGCAAAACCTTCTTTCTGATAAATTAATACGTGGATACATTCAATAATATAAATTCAATGCATGAATACATTCAATAATATAAATTCAATACATGAATACATTCAATACATGAATACATCCCATAATATGTACTCCCAGGTGTGATACAACCATTTCCTTCCCCCTATAATATACCAGGCCCTCTCTGACAAGTGCTGTACTAGCTGGTAACATATATCCTAACAATTTTGTTATGTTCTTATGATAGGAGTATATGAGACGAGGACTGTTTGGTGATATATCAGGTTGGAGTTATATGGGACAATAGATTAGAGTTAGATGAGACAATAGATTGAGTCCTAACAAGGACTGTTTTGGTTATATTGCAGTTGGTCTGAGATAATAGATTGAAGTTATAGCAGACAATAGGTTGAGTCCTAACAAGGACTGTTTTGGTTATATGGCAGTTGGTCTTATCTGAGATAATAGACTAAAGTTATAGGAGACAATAGGTTGAGTCCTAACAAGGACTGTTGTGGTTATATTGCAGTTGGTTTTATCTGAGATAATAGACTGAAGTCATGTGAGACAATAGATTGAGGTATGAGTCCTATTAGTCTTCGTCTATTCAATCATAATAGGAAATACAATCATTATACTTAATTCCCCCAAGATACAATCAGTAACCTGATACATTCATAGTGAACCAAAATATATTAAATATATACAGGTCTGCTGTAAGCCTATTTGCCTACAAATAGTAAATTATATATTTACCCTCTAAGATTTTAAACCGGCCAGATTTTGACTCGACTTAGCAAAGCAGGCTGCAGGTCATTGCACTCCAGGTAAGCTATAAATCAAGGTGACAGCTTCTCCTCTTCAGTCGGTCGGTATCTCTGGCGTCGCGTCGGTGATGTGTGAATATGCATAAAATTCGCCCGATTATATAGGTAGGTGAATGCTTAAGCAAGGCTTTTGGTTGGTTCCTGGCGGAGCAAGCTGATTGGTTTCCTGCAGTTTAGTACCTGGTCTTGTACAGCCTAATTTTATTCAGTTTTAATCCGCCATCGTGCGTGAACATGATGGCCGTTAATTTATTCTGTCTCAGAGACTGGTGAACGTTGCTCGTTGATTGGTTGAAGCAAATCTGTATCTCGACATAGTGATTAACAAAGTAGTGGGTTACACTCGTTTCACGACATAGCTCCCTCCTTTCCTAGCTGTGACTTGTCATAGCTGACGTGTAAACCCCTGCTGTGGTTAATCCTTTTGCGTCTGTCCTTCCAGAGTACTAGGGTGTCGACTTAAAAAATCAGCTCCTACATTGTCTCTTCCCGGAATGTAATTCACGGTAAAGGAATACGGCGCCAGAAGCAGACTCCACCTTAACAATCTCGAATTTAGCTTTTTAGATGCAGCCAAGAATGTTAAAGGTTGGTGATCGCTTTGGACAATGAAGTGTGTCCCATACAGATAAGGTGCAAATTTGTCGATGGACCAAATTAGAGCCAAACATTCTTTCTCTATGGTCGAGTAATTCAACTCAGCTGCATTCAGCTTCCTACTGGCATAAGCGACTGGTAAAAGTTCTTCCGGCTGGGCTTTTGATTTCTGCAAGAGAGTTGCACTATTACCTATACTGCTAGCGTCCGTCCTTAATACAAATTCCTGTGTGATATCGGGTAGTGTAAGGATGGGTTTGCTGGTGAGTTTTGCTTTTAGCTCTGTGTAAGCTTTTTCACAATCAGCATTCTATTGGATTTTATCAGGCTGTCCTTTCTTCGTTAAGTTAGTTAATGGTGCACACAGAGAGTTAAAGTGGGGTATGTACTTCTGATAGAACCCACATAATGACACGAATGATCTCACATCTTTCTTCGTTTGAGGTCGGTGTGCCTTCTTTAACTTCTCTATATTCTTTGGGTCAGGAGACATATGACCTGTAGAAATAGTGTGACCTAAGAATTCCAACTCCTTACAACCGATATAGCACTTGGTTGGACGTGCAGTCAATCCAGTGGCTCTCAGTCTGTCAAACAACATGGAGAGCGCTACTATATGCTCTTCAAATGTGTTTGTAGCAACAAGAATGTCATCCATAAAGTTTGTGATATTGGGATTTTGTAGAGGTTCCAATAATTTCCTCATCATTCTTGAAAAGATACTGGGAGCATTTTCAGCCCAAAGGGTAGTACATTAAACTCGTAGTGTCCGTCTGATGTACTAAATGCCAGCATTTTCCTCACTTCTGGTTTCACTGGTATTTGGTAGTATCCCTTGCTTAGATCTACCTTCGATAAATACCTAGCCTTACTCAGTGTAGAGAACAGCTGGTTGGTGTCAGGTAATGGGTCCACCTGAGATTCTGTGATAGCATATAGCTTCTTGTAGTAAATACATAACATGTGTTCACCACTAGGCTTCCTTAATAGCACCACACTTGAGCTATAGGGAGATTCAGACTTTGAAATAATTTTCTCTTTTAAGAGATAGTCAATCTCATCCTTGAGTGCCTGTGCTTGCTATTGTTCAGTCCATGTCCGCAACAATGCTTCCAGTGGACCGGGTATGGGGACGGCAATACAACAACGTTGCCGGACCCACACCTATTTCTATTGTAAGGGGCGGTATACCGAAGTGGGGCCTGTCTCCATCAGTTGTTTGGTACAGCCCTGGTTCCTACCTCCTATGGTTCGGGTTTGTTTCTGCAGCTTTTTTAATAATGGTTGCTGACTAACCAAATTTTCCCAATGATCCAGGCCATGGTGTTCCGAACAATATCTAGTCGGGGTGGGATGTCTCTCGTCCCCTCTCTGTACAATACGGAGAGTTGCCATGGTTACTGGTGTAACAGTAGACTTGTGATTTTGTTTTCTCTTTATCACTGCATCTACCTGTTGTTTTCTCTTGGGGGTTTTCTTTGTGGGCCTACGTCCGCAACAATGCTTCCCTAGGTCCTGTAACGGGTCTACACTTCTGAATGAGGTTACCTGGTTACATTCTGAACAGGATTTCATATACCAACTTATGTCTTCAATTATTCCTGGCCAGTAATATCGCAATGCTATATGTTGACCAGTGGCCCCTTTTCCTCTGTGACCACTGCCTGATGTAGCATGCTCTTGCTCCATAATTTCCTCCCTATAGAATTTTGGCACTACAAGCTGTCCATGCCTTTTAGGTCCTTTTCCAGCTTGTCTGTAGAGTAGGCCATTTTCCATATAATAGTCTCCTTTCTCTGGAGGGTTATGGGCCTTTGGCCATGTGCCGAAACAAGGCTTCAATGTGCTGTCCGCTGTTTGAGCCTTTTTCATCTTTATAGATGAATGTTTATTGGATCTCCCTCCTCCTTTTTGGTGCTCGACCTGGTATGGTTTGCTGCCATGACAACAGGTTTTATTGGGTCACCCAAAAAGACATATTTACATCCTATTACCAGCGGGTATATAGGATCATCACTTACTGCTGCTCTTATCATTCCTTCCACATAGCGAGTTCTCACGTTGATCCTTGCTATGGGAAGTGTCATGGTGCCAGTTCCCTGCATTGCCCCTTGTATGTCCACTGTTTCTGTGGTAAGTTGATCAGGGTGCACTAGGGTTGCACTCACGACTGAGTCGAATTCCAAACCTGAATC
Source organism: Oreohelix idahoensis (assembly GCA_024509875.1). Lineage (NCBI taxonomy): Eukaryota > Metazoa > Mollusca > Gastropoda > Stylommatophora > Oreohelicidae > Oreohelix > Oreohelix idahoensis. Next base: position 24,934 of record JAMPIV010009528.1, on the reverse strand, counting down.
ATATAAGCACTGAATTTTAGTGCCATTACATGTCATTTCCTCACAGACAGGGGGATGACGGAGGTCATTCTGACTAACTGCCAGTTCCTTCCTTCCCTAGTTCCCTGTTGTGAGACACGCAGTGTAATAAGGGGGGGTTCTTCCTTCTGCAGTCTGCAGTATTGTGGTTACTCATTAGACAAGTTTTACACCACTTTCCTTCCTTCCGGTAAGGTGTCTTATCCGATCTTAGAGGGTTTTTGTCCTTTTGGTCAAATCTTTGTTTGTTCCTTGTGGTATGGTCCTTTTGTTCATATTTGGAATAGTTTTGTGATGATTGGAAGTTTTCACTCTGCTTATTCTTATTTCCTAATACTTCTGCCTGAGCTGCTTGATATCTCTCAGCATCAGTTACAATATCTCCCAATCTCTCTGCTTCTTGTTCCATGATAAACTTCCTCATTTCTTGAGGCATGGACTCTTTCACTTGCTCCATCATTATCATTTCTTTCAGATCCTGACACTTTCCTAAACTACTCCATTTTTCCAAATAGGTTTCCAATCTAGCAGAGAATTGGTGATAGTTTTCTCCTGGAAGAAGTTTAGCTGTTCGGAATTTCTTTCTATATGATTCGGAGTTCTTTTCATATCTCACAAGCAGTGCCTGCTTCAGGATTTCATAATCTTCCTGGTCATCTCTTGAAAGCTTCAAATATACATCGTAGGCCACACCTCTCAATCCCTGAGATAGTTTAAGACTCCACTTTTCTTTCCCTAAGCCATAGGTAGTGGCAAGTCTTTCGTATCTATCCAGGTACGACTCAATGGCGTCTTCTTTCTCAACAAATGGGTCCAGATGAAAATTCATGGCCCCACTTGAGGTGCTCTGGCTGGAGCTACTCACATACTGAGGTGAGCTACCACCATTATTGCCAGCATTTGCCTGAATTTCAAGCTCTTTTAATCTCAACTGATGGTTTCTCTCTGCTTGTAATTTCCTTTCCTCATTTTCAGCCTCCCATTTCTTGGCTTCAATTTCTAATATTTTGGTTTCTCTCTCAGCTTCCAGTCTTTTGTCTTCTCTCTCAGCTTCCAGTCTTTTGTCTTCTCTCTCAGCTTCCAGTCTTTTCGCTTCTGTCTCTAATTGCAACTTGCTTTCTTCCCTATCCATGTTTTTGTACACTTCTGTTGTGACATACTGAGTAAGAGCATCACCTGTCGTGTTTAATTCCTTACCCATCTGCATGATCGCAGTCCTGAACTTCACTAGATCAGCCATGGCGTTACTTAGAGAGGGTATGTAAATTTACTATAACCAAATTATTGTAATTAAACTTAATTACTTTAAATGAACAAAAAATTTCCGTGCAACTTTGTGAGCATCAACTATTTACTGAGTACTAAATGGTACTCCTCCTAAGAAAATAATTTTTAAAAAATCCTAAAATAGAATTTTTTTTCAAAAATCTGTTTCTTATGTTATCAATGGGTGGCACAAGATAGAGTTAGTAGATAGATGAATAGACTAAGTGTGGCTCATGATATACAGAAATATCCCAGGAACGAGCCCCCAGTGTGGCGTGAGGTTTTATTTGGCTCTTGGATCAGTATAGTACTGACAATTACAGAAAAAGAATTACTGCAGAAAATGGTGAAGTCCCAGTGTCTGAGAGGACTACTGGTATCACAAATTAGTTACGGCTGTGAATGATCTGATCTCGAAAAATAGTAGCGAGGAGACCGATATAAAGTGCCACCTCCGCTGTGTAACTAACTGTGATATTAAAAAAACAAGGAAACAGATTTTACTTAACAATGATAAAATTGACAAGTCGTTCAAATACAATTTCCTTATTATTTATTTAGTATATACACTATCTACTCTTGTGCTGAAGGGTGAATGTTGAAAAATGGAATGTAATGAATTTGTAAGTTTACATATGATTTACAAATATTTATATTTATATAGATATGTAAATATATTACAACAAGTTTTCCAATTATAGGAACACAAATTATATCAGCTGTGCTGTTATTCAATTATAGTACATGTATCAGCTGTGCTGTTAATTAAGGATATAACATTTATCAGCTATGCTGTTATTTTTGTCTCTTGCTATGCTAATTCACTTTTTCGTCACGGACACTAGCTTTTGCTCACAATGCTGACAGAAATGGTACTAATGTGTACTCATCTCTTAGAAGTTATGTCCTTCTTGGTTTGGTTGACACAAAACACCAGCTGTTGATCGTTTCGTTAGCCCACCCAAGATTGAGGGGGACTAAAGATGTAGAGTCTGGGCAACCTCTATGCTCCTACGGAGTTCCAGGCATCGGGATTGACGACCCACGATCTCAGTTTTGATGACACGAATAAAACCTGTAACAACGAAAAATAGGGGCTAATTTCTGTCTTCAAGCCCACCTATTTCTAATGTGGATGAAATGAGCGTGTGCCTCAGTGTCTGCATGTAGGATGAATAACAACAAGGCTCAGTATGATTTAGCAATAGCGAGACAAGACAGGTGTCTACTTGCAAAACCTTCTTTCTGATAAATTAATACGTGGATACATTCAATAATATAAATTCAATGCATGAATACATTCAATAATATAAATTCAATACATGAATACATTCAATACATGAATACATCCCATAATATGTACTCCTAGGTGTGATACAACCATTTCCTTCCCCCTATATTATACCAGGCCCTCTCTGACAAGTGCTATACTAGCTGGTAACATATATCCTAACAATTTTGTTATGTTCTTATGATAGAAGTATATGAGACGAGGACTGTTTTGTGATATATCAGGTTGGAGTTATATGGGACAATAGATTAGAGTTAGATGAGACAATAGATTGAGTCCTAACAAGGACTGTTTTGGTTATATTGCAGTTGGTCTGAGATTATAGATTGAAGTTATAGGAGACAATAGGTTGAGTCCTAACAAGGACTGTTTTGGTTATATAGCAGTTGGTCTTATCTGAGATAATAGACTGAAGCTATAGGAGACAATAGGTTGAGTCCTAACAAGGACTGTTGTGGTTATATTGCAGTTGGTTTTATCTGAGATAATAGACTGAAGTCATGTGAGACAATAGATTGAGGTATGAGTCCTATTAGTCTTCGTCTATTCAATCATAATAGGAAATACAATCATTATACTTAATTCCCCCAAGATACAATCAGTAACCTGATACATTCATAGTGAACCAAAATATATTAAATATATACAGGTCTGCTGTAAGCCTATTTGCCTACAAATAGTAAATTATATATTTACCCTCTAAGATTTTAAACCGGCCAGATTTTGACTCGACTTAGCAAAGCAGGCTGCAGGTCATTGCACTCCAGGTAAGCTATAAATCAAGGTGACAGCTTCTCCTCTTCAGTCGGTCGGTATCTCTGGCGTCGCGTCGGTGATGTGTGAATATGCATAAAATTCGCCCGATTATATAGGTAGGTGAATGCTTAAGCAAGGCTTTTGGTTGGTTCCTGGCGGAGCAAGCTGATTGGTTTCCTGCAGTTTAGTACCTGGTCTTGTACAGCCTAATTTTATTCAGTTTTAATCCGCTATCTTGCGTGAACATGATGGCCGTTAATTTATTCTGTCTCAGAGACTGGTGAACGTTGCTCGTTGATTGGTTGAAGCAAATCTGTATCTCGACATAGTGATTAACAAAGTAGTGGGTTACACTCGTTTCACGACACACACAGCTCTCACCAAATTGACAGATAACTGGCTATCGAACGTAAATGATGGAAAATTAAGTGGTGCTGTTTTTGTTGACTTAAAAAAAGCATTTGACATGATTGACCACGCTATCTTGGTTCAAAACTTGGAAACCCTCAGAATAGGCCCTAATCCACTAAACATCATCAAATCATTCCTGGCAGATCGACAATAGTTAGTGCTTCACAACAACTCGACATCAGATTTCTCGAAGATAGATACAGGAGCACCGCAGGGTTCTATTCTTGGACCCCTACTTTTCGCACTGTTCATCAACGACCTGCCACTACATCTAAAATATTCAACATGTGACCTCTTTGCAGATGATTGTACTATCTACACTAGTGACAATGACTGCGTGGCACTTGAAATGACTCTTCAATGCGATGTAGACAATCTAACAAAATGGAGTAAAATGAATCGTATGCCAGTAAACACAGCAAAAACGAAATCTATGTTGATTCCCACCAGACAGAAACTCATAAGCTGCACCAAAAGATCGCTACAGCTACACGCGGAATCAATACAAATTGAACATGTAACAGAACACAAAGTTCTAGGGATCACGATTGACCAGCTCTTATTGTGGAACTCCCTTGTACGTAATTTAACCAAACACTTAGCTCAAAAGACGTACTAGCTAGCCAAAATAAAACACTTCTTAGACGCAGACACTTGACTATTGTTCTACACCTCACATATACAGACACATCTAGATTACTGCTCTACACTATGGGATGGTTGCCCTACTTCCACCTCAAAGAGACTGCACTCCCTGCATAAGAGAGCAGTACGTCTGATCACCGATAATCGCACGATACCACACACAAGAACACGAAAAGAACCCAAAATACTGTCCCTAAAAAAAAGTCTTCTCTACAACAAAGCCAAGCTGACTCACGCAATTCTATCTAACAATGCCCCGCCGTACCTACGATCATTGTTTCAAACCAGTAGGAGAGAGGGACAACAATTACATCAGTTACGTCTGCCAAAACCTAGGATCGACCTGTTCAAAAAGAGTCTAGCCTACGCTGGTGCCTACTTATGGAACAGCCTTCCACACCACCTAAAATGCCTACCTACACAATATTCTTTTAACAAAGCACTTTTCAAACACTTCCTCAACACTGATTATCTACCCCCGTAGAAACAGCATTTGCCTGTCAACATCTCATCCATAGGTCAACATTTCTTTTCCTCTTCCGCTCGTTTTTTTTTTTTTTAAATGTGAATAATTTGTTTTATATCCATGTAATTGTATTATATAATGTAATGTATGTGAGAATGTACCCGCATACCACTGTACTTTAGAAATGTGAGTCGTGAGAATGTACCCGCATACCACTGTACTTTAGAAATGTGAATCGTGAGAATGTACCCGCATACCACTGTACTTTAGAAATGTGAATCGTGAGAATGTACCCGCATACCACTGTACTTTAGAAATGTGAATCGTGAGAATGTACCCGCATACCACTGTACTTTAGAAATGTGAATGTTTTCGTTTGCTTAAATGGGATGATGTATATGAGAATAAGCAGATATGCATTTTTATTTTTTTTTTAAACTGCTGAAAGACTTTTCCTGCTTCAGAAGTCCGTAAGAAAGTGTTATTATTTTTATTATTATTTCATTTTCCACCAAGAATGTATGGATATAAGCGAGAATTTGTTTATGTAATTTTGTATTCATGATTGATGACACATTAAAAAGTGCAGATTAATTGTAGACGTTTCGTATTCAGAATTTATTTATTTTATTTATTTATTGTTTTGTTTATTTTATATTATTTTTTATTTTTTATGTATTTAATTAATTAATTTATTTTTTAAATTAATAACTATTTTTTAAAATTACTATCTTGTTTGTTTAAAAAAAAAACATACTCATTTTTTACTATGATTGTATACTGTAAATGAATGTTGTTATGTTAACTTTATAATTTTGCATGCCTTTAAATTAATGCTTAAAGTAACATGTGGGAATGAAAGGATATAGTATGCAAGATAAATGAGAGTGGAAGGGCAGAATGTTAGACGGGCCTGCGCGCCCAATTCTTAACCCTTCGAAAATAAAGTTCGTTCGTTCGTTCGTTCTCTGAATTATTTTCTGAGGCCGTATTGAGGAAACAACGCACTACTTTTTTCATTTCAACCTGTAACCAAATTTAAAAAAGATTCAATGAAAAAGTATTATAGTGACGTAACTGGGCAAGGACTACACAAAATGAAAATAATTTTATAATCACGTGACTTACTTACATGAATGACTTTAATCCCTGGTTGGTATTTATGTTCCAGTTATTATGAAACGTTGACAAGCGTAACCTTCAACCCTGTAGCCTTTAGCAGACACAGTTCCACGCATTAAAGCGAAGTCCTTGACACGTGACCTAGTGTAGGTTTTTGTTCAAATCACGCATGTCTTTACAACCATCGTTTGCTGTAAATATGGCGCACGCGCTTCTAGTGCTGGCGGCGGACGCAAGAACAAATCTATGCCTGTAGAATCTGGTACAGAAAATAATTATCTAGAAACTACACACATTAAAAACATGCGCATTTCGTAATCCCTACCTCCTGGCTTACATGCATCACAGAATAAATTACTGCCAAGTTCATTATCCAAAAAGGAAGTCGAAATGAGCTTGTTCAGTACTCACATCCTGGCCATGTAAACACATCTCGACACAGCCTCGTCTGTCATGTAACCACAGCTCACAGCCAGCCTCAGATACGTGGGCGGTGAGACTCGGGAACCGTCAGCTTACCTGAATCATTCAATAATAGTTAGGACTTGGGAGAGAGTACATGCTCACATCTCTCTCTCTCTCTCTCTCTCTCTCTCTCTCCACTCCCTCATTCTAGTACGCATATCGTGGAGTGGGGCGTGGATGGGAGGGGTTGCTGTGCTGCGAACCGCTACAGATTTTTTTCTTTTAAATTGCTCGACACAGGATGAGCCGAGAAATGGATATCGATAGGGAAGATATCGATTATTGTGAGGAATATGGAGTCGAATATGTTATTATCTGTGAGAGAGACAGAGTAATGACGAGACAGACAATGAGATAGACAGCTCAAGGGAGAGACAGCTGCCAAGGGATTGCCTCCCTTGCTTTGCAGTAGTGGTCCGCTAATGGTCACAACGCAAGCGTATTTAAAAGTAAGTCGTCCAAGGTATCTATCTTCGCGCAAGATTACTCTTGGCAAAGATATAGATAGAGGATGAATGGCGTTTCTACCTTAGGGGAGCTTTCACATGAAATTCCCAGAAGTCAAGAACAAACGCTGCTTAAGGGCTGAGCAAATTTGTTAACTTATTATTTGGCCCGTCGCCTCTTGTGAAGGGTTTATGCAATGGTTCAGGCCCGTTCAAACACCTGGTTGGAGTAATCCAACGAATGCCCTCTTGTAAGTAATGGCTCTCGATATATATATATATATATATATATATATATATATATATATATATATATATATATATATATATATATATATATATATATATATATATATATATATATATGTATTTATCCAGAAAGATTGGCTCATACGTTTGCTTTCGTATATATACTGAATCAACTTTTATTGTTTATTTTAAAATATTATACAACAAATTTAATAGTCAATTAGTCTTTAGAATGGAAAAATAAATATGGAAAATTGGGTGAAAATTGAAACTAAAGTTTCCTCACTGAGGTTTAGAATGGGCTTTAGAATGTCTTTGATTTTTGCTGTAGCCTGTTACATAAAACTTAGCTCCAGATGAGTCCTGCAGCCGTGGTTTTCGTCACTTCGTGGTGATGAGGGCACTTCTTCACTCAATTTGTCCGATTTCGGCGGTTGGTGGTGATGCTCTTCTCTCACACTAGGGCATTATTACCACAGTCGTCTGGTGGCTTGTAACCACAATTTGTGACAGATAGAAACACATGCCTTCTGCTGAGTACATTTGTTTTCCGCAAACTAACAGGCCCATTGTCATGTGCTCCACCCACCAATGTTAGCCACTCAGAAGATTTAAATTCCCGAGCACACAGTGTAACTCAGGGAATAGGATGAAAATTCACCAATATCCTTCTGGGTGTCAACTAGGAAATTGCGTCTGGAGTGCATGAATAATGATTTGCCTGAATTACAATTAAAAATGTACATAATTCTCACAAGATAATATGTTACACTTTAGGCACATGTGATGTAATCATTACTCATCACTGCTCCAGTCGAAGTCTGGGGTAGCTCTGCTGTCGGGTTTCCGGCACGACTAGTCAGAAACAATTACCAGCTCTTGCATTAGTGGTTCATGCATATACTATTTTCATATGTTGAGGTTGCCAGCCTCATATAACCACTTAGCAAGAAACCTGTAGAATTTACATTAGTAAATAATTTGTTTACACTTATTCCAAAATTTTGGGAATACACCCTTCTCCTGGCACAGATTTATAATGGACACACAGCCCTTTAGTTAGATGCTGTTCGAATCACTTAGGTCTGGAAATATAAGTTAATTTCTCTGACGGCTGGGGTTCTGTAAATTCTTGGCCTGGAAAAACAGTTTGAATAATTCCTCTTATGACTTGGTCTGAGAAATATGGGTTAATTCCTTTGACGGCTGGTGTTCTGCGAATTCCTGGCCTCGGAAAACTGTTGGTATAATTTCTCTTATGACTGGGTCTGGAAAATATGAGTTAATTCTTCTGACGGCTGGGGTTCTGCGAATTCCTGGCCTGGGAAAACTGTGTTTAGAATTCCTCTCTGACTTGTTGTGATAAAATTCCCAAGTTTCCGGTCTTGTATTAAAATTGCGGGTTTACTTGTAAATTCCAAAGTTGCCTAATACTCGATCTGGTACTTATAGTTGTGGAATGATAAATCCTATTGTCACAGTACAGACATTCGCCGAAATTTTAAGTTGGTCACATTGATAGAATAAAAACCCGTCTGGTCAGGTGACTCAGAACGGAAGAGGATATAAATTTTTTGGCGCAAATCAGTAGAGGTTATGACCGTCGTCCTTGGAGGACGCTGTCCCTTTGTTAGCAGTTTTGCTGGGAGTATTTGGATGCCATTGGAGTCATAGTTCTTGCTAGTTATTCATATGGTCAGGATTAGTGCTTTATTCGTCGAGGGGTGGTGTACGTTTTCTCGAGCGGCTTTTCTGTGGACCATGTAGGATTTTTTATGTAGCATTTGAGTATTTGCTTTACTACAGTACAGGGCTTTGCCGATGAGCGAAAGTCATGGTGATATTCACTGGATAGAATATGTCGGTGATGATGTTACTGTTAGATTGAATTGTTGTTTATGGCAAGCTAGATTGGCATTTGTATTGCATTGTTTTCTCATATGTATTGCCAGCCGTATATGGCTTCTGTGTGTGCAGTATTTATTAAAGGGACTGTACCTGCTTCAGGTGTTATTGGTTAATTAATGTCAGCTACTGTATGCTATGGTGTGCTGTGGTCAAATCCTTAGATAGTGAGCCAAAGAGTATAGATTTGCCATGTATTAAGTCCATAGCATAAGTAGTGGTTTGACATCTGGATGGCTCGTCTATTCTGTAGGCCGCGCGGCCAGTGGTTTTTCTGTATATTGTAATATGTAATTCCCAGCTAACTGGCTTCTAGATGGAATATTATTGATAGCAAGGCCGTGGAGCCTGTGTTTGCTATAGTCAGGCCATTAAGAATTGTAAACACAGAGTATTAACAGTTTGCAGCAGTGTTGGCTCCTTTAAATTCACTGCCAGTTCACGGGAGTGAGTTATTTTAAGTTGTCCAGTAGAGAGTCAGTGTGTTTGTCAGTGTAGTGTTCTGTTTACGGTCGTTTGACCTGGGTTACGGTGACTGACCTAATTTCAGCGTCTCAGTTGTAATGGCTATTTTCAGTCGGTTTATGCGTTTCAGTTTTGTAGTTCATACCGTGTTGCACGTTTAATTTTCAGGTTGTTTACACTGTAGGTGGCAGGTCTAGGTACAAGTGCGTGGAGTAATAGGTTAGAGTTGCAGCGTGCGTCAGACAGAGCAGTTTGGTGTATTTCATGGTCTTATTGGTGGTTGACAACAGTGATCCAGGTGGAGCTGCGGAGTGTTGGGGTGTTGGTACCATCTAACTAGATTGGCCCAGACGGCAAATGGAGTGTCATATGGGAGATAGCTTGGTCAACCTCGGTATTAGTGTGGAAGGAGATCGGTGTTAGGAAGTTGTAGTTGATAAGAGGTTGATAGGGTGTTTGGTACCTCATGTCATTGGTTTGGACATTTTTTCTTGACCTTACTACTCAAATGTGCCCAACCAGGGGTGAAAGTCACCGCTTCTGACGTGACCTTACTACGCAGACGTGCTCAACCAGAGGTGAATTCTTATGTGCAGTGTATGCTGCCGACCTGCGGGGTCCAGTGTACGTTACCTGGAAGACTGCTGTGATCCTTGGAGTATCGAACTGTGAAATAAACTTTTCGTGTATCATTCGTATAACAGTGCCAAGGGACTTACATGTATTTATCCAACGTATAGACTGTTGATACTAACTGTGCAGCTGAACTTGTAGGAAGTTAGACAGTTCTGTTATTATTGTGGACAGTGCTGTGTTAGCACCGTATAGAACAGTGTAGTCATCGCGGAGAGTAACTGACACTCAGTCTTTCAGAGAAGCTGTTTTCCTGGACTTATATTTTTTCGCTGGAGTTATACTTGTTCCATTCAACGTTTCAAGTGTGGAGTTTCGTTTGCGACGTTTTCATCACGCATCGCCAGTGCTGAGGATACTTCTTGCTCAGGGGCCGTTGGACCTTCAGTTGAGTCTTTGTTTGTTTACTTGTGTATGACGCATTATATTGATATTTTATGTTTTTCCTGAAACTCTAGATTTTCTTGTCTGTCTTTCTATCTGATACTAGCTATCATATAGTCTGATCTGTAGAGTAGCGTAGTGCTGTTCCTTTATTTGCTTCTTGGCTTGTTATTGTTTTTCTTTCCTTTTTGTTTTGTCTATTTCCCTACGTTCTGTTACTTAGTATATGAATATGTATGTGAATAGGTAGTTAGATTAGATCTTTCCCTGTGTTCTTTAGTATTTGGTGTGGTTAGTTTATTTAGTTATTGTGTTATAGAATTAATTTTGCTTATAAATTATTTAGTTTATTTTTCACTGGAGTGAATAAAGTGCTTAGTGGGAGAGATAGCTTCCAGCACCTCATTGTTGACTGTAGTTTTTGTTGAGTCTTTGGTGTAATACTGTATTGGTGTATTCAAGGGAGGAAGGGTGGTGAATTATCTGAATATAGCACCAGTGTGGGTGCCAGTAACAGACTTTGAAGTAAAACCTGATTTTTGAACTAAGTCGATTTAGTGGTGTCAAAGTATCAGAAAGTCTCATCAGTTGTTATTATACAACTGTCGACTATTGTAAGTTTGTTTGAGGGTATCATAGAGACTAAGTGGTCAGAAAGATCAAATTTTCACAGTGATGAGACAATAGCCAAGGGGCTAAGTGAGACTTTATTTATACTATAAGAGATAAAGGTTAATAATATTTATACAATAAAAGACGAGGTGATATTTACTTACATGCATATATATTTGTGTATATTCGAGGAGTTATATCAATATTTACTACTGTTACTACTGCATATTGTGGTAAGCAGAAATTCATCTGCTGATTTAAGTGAATATATACGGTTGAGTAATTGCATTGTAAAGATTTATAGCAAGAGATATGAGTGAGTATTCTGATTGTACATCATGGATATTGATAGTTTCATGCGGATAGGCAAAGAAGCTGGGTACACAAGAAAAGAATTATTGGATTATGCCAAGGCAGAATTCCAATCAAAGGAGAACCAGGATGCCTTAAGAGATGCTCGAGCGGAACAGCTAGAGATAAAAAGAAGAGAATTTGAATTACAAGAAAGGAAGATGAAAAAAGATAAGGAGTTACAAGAAAGGAGGATGAAAGAAGATAAGGAGCTACAAGAAAGGAAGATGAAAGAAGATAAGGAGTTACAAGAAAGGAGGATGAAAGAAGAAAACGAGTGGAAACAGAGAGAGTTCGAATTGCAAGAAAAGAAGATGAGAGAAGATAAAGAATGGCAAGAACAGAAGAAGGAGAGAGAGATAGAAGTAGAATTAGAGAATGAGAGAATGAGAATAGCTCTGGAAGAGAAGATGATTGATAAAGAATTACAATTGAAGAAATTGGAAGTAGGTGCGAGTGGTCAGAACTCGACTCCTGGTGGGGCTTATCGTCCCTTTAGGCTGCGTCTGCCAAATTTTAATGACAACATTGATAGCTTAGATTTCTTCCTTGAAAGATTCGAGGCTGAATGCGTGGCCTATAAGGCTGACAGAGATCAATGGCCATCTCTGCTATCGACGCTGCTAGTGGGACCTGCGATGGAGACTTTCTATAGCCTCCCGTTAGAGGAAAGGGCCGATTACAACAAAGTAAAGGAAAGGTTGCTCCGGAAGTTCCGTCTGACTGCTGACGGCTACCGGACGCGTTTTAAAAACGCGATGCCAAGCGCAGACCAGGACTTCGAGGATTTTATCTCGAAGATCAAACTTCTGCTGAATAGATGGATCGAAATGGATAACTAAGGACTATTGTGGCTTGCTAGACTTGGTGCTACGACACAAGGTGTTGTCCTCGTGTTCTAGTGAGTTGGTTGCATTTTTTCAAGAACGCCAACCAAAGGACATTGAGTCTATGGCCCAATTGGGACACCATTATGTCCTTGCCCATCCGGGCAAACCCATTCAAAAGTCAGGTCTGTCAGATGACGTAGTTGCCAGTGTCGGCAAAGTTCAGCGCCAGGCTTGGCGAAATCAGTCAGACAAGGCAGACAGGGGCAAGAACATAGATATGAGAAGCTCTCCAGTCCTTATCAACCACATAGAGGGAGCTATGGGAATATTCTTTTTCATAGGAATGGTCGGCTGAGGTGGCAGAACCGACAATATGATAGTTATAGCGACGAAGGGGAGCGCCAAACGCGAAAGCAGGTACGCTTCGAGGACTCTCGGTACGAAGACCAATTTTGGTATAAAACCAAACATCCGAAGCAGAGGAGTGGTTCCTCAGAGAGTCGATCTTCCGACTTTGATGCGGGGTCTTCGTCATCGAAAAGCTCCAGCAAAGGTACACGCGATGAGAAGAAGAAGGAGCGCATGTGTTCCAATTGTGGTGGCAAGAATCATTGCGCTGACAGGTGCCCCACCCCAATGGAACACGCGAATTCCGCGTTTGTGTTGGACACAATCAACAGCGAGGACTGTGCAGGGTGTCGCCCTCTGTTCTACGCGAACGACAGGGTATTGCTTCAATGTGGGCATGCGGCACCTTGTCTGTCAGCAGTCCATGAGACTGGCAAGGTTATTCTTTACGAAGGCAAGGTGGAGAATAGACCAGTCCGGGTGTTGCGGGACACTAGATGTACTACAATTGGGGTGCGTTGGTCGTGCATCGACGACTCCTGCCTTACAGGCAAAACCGTAAAGTGCACCACGTTCGGGGGTAAAGTGGAGTCTTACCCCAGGCTTATATCTGAAGTGGGTTTTGATGTTATGAATGTTTATGTTGTATGTAAGTGTAACTGAGTGAGGTCAAGCTGTGAAGGCCCCTGAGTCTATCAGTTGATGGAGTATATTCCCAGGGTACCTTTCTGCTACCACCCTAAGAGCTCACTCAGATTTATATTTTAAATGGATTATAAATGGTGACTACGTCTAATGTCTAGGGTTATGGAAGTGTGGTGTGATGGTACAAAATACACAAAACACTCACAATTATTAAGTTCTATGATCAACTCAACTAACACTGTATTTTAAAGTTTGGTATTTAACAATTTTTTTACAATTTTATTTTGTCCTGATCCTAGTATTCTTCTGGTCAGGACTTTCAAATCACATAAAATCAAGTTATATATATATATATATATATATATATATATATATATATATATATATATATATATATATATATATATATATATATATATATATATATATATATATATATATATATATATATATATATATATATATATATATATATATATATATATACATATATACATATATACATATATACATATATACATATATATAGCTTGCATGGCTAGGCGGGGTTGTCGCACGGAAGGTCCAGTGTTCAAATCCTGGGTGAGCCACTCATGTCTGTTGTTTTTCTGTTGTCTGGTGTTCTACTTCTTTATTTCCTGCGAGTGCCTGATAACATACCTTTATATTTGTTTCATATTAATTTACTGTTTACAGGCCTCAGGTTTCCCTCCCTTATTTGTAATAAATGTTTGTACAATACCAAACCTACCCACTATCCTGTTCTCACTGTTCTAGTCTACTATCATTTACTGGACACAGTATTAAGGTCCTAAGGGTCTTGTTGGATTCGGCCTATACTGCTTGATAGAAATACAACAGAAGTGATTGCGTCATTAATAGGCTGAACTGCCCATGGAGGACTTCTGGTGTCGTGTATTGTGGTTCGCACTATTGGCCTGCCATTGAAACATCATTTTTTGATGATGCGTAGATGGCAGAGCGGATAGTGTGATTCGCTTGCATGGCTAGGCGGGGTTGTCGCACGGAAGGTCCAGTGTTCAAATCCTGGGTGAGCCACTCATGTCTGTTGTTTTTCTGTTGTCTGGTGTTCTACTTCTTTATTTCCTGCGAGTGCCTGATAACATACCTTTATATTTGTTTCATATTAATTTACTGTTTACAGGCCTCAGGTTTCCCTCCCTTATTTGTAATAAATGTTTGTACAATACCAAACCTACCCACTATCCTGTTCTCACTGTTCTAGTCTACTATCATTTACTGGACACAGTAGTAAGGTCCTAAGGGTCTTGTTGGATTCGGCCTATACTGCTTGATAGAAATACAACAGAAGTGATTGCGTCATTAATAGGCTGAACTGCCCATGGAGGACTTCTGGTGTCGTGTATTGTGGTTCGCACTATTGACCTGCCATTGAAACATCATTTTTTGATGATGCGTAGATGGCAGAGCGGATAGTGTGATTCGCTTGCATGGCTAGGCGGGGTTGTCGCACGGAAGGTCCAGTGTTCAAATCCTGGGTGAGCCACTCATGTCTGTTGTTTTTCTGTTGTCTGGTGTTCTACTTCTTTATTTCCTGCGAGTGCCTGATAACATACCTTTATATTTGTTTCATATTAATTTACTGTTTACAGGCCTCAGGTTTCCCTCCCTTATTTGTAATAAAAGTTTTTGGTGATGATGGAAGAGGATATTTCATCATGTGACATATTCTTTCCAGAACGTTGTCTCCATTACAGCTGCTCTGAACGCATCACGATTCTAGCCAAGTCGACCTGCATCAGCCAAAGACAAGTTCAGACTCTCTGTGATGTCGTGGGTCCACCGTCGTCTAGGTCGACCCCTTCCCCTTTTTCCAGGGACCATGCCTTCCATCACTGTTTTTTCCAGACTATTATGTCTTTTTTATATGACCGAAAAAATTTCAGCTTCCTTATTGCGATGGTATTTAGGAGCCAATGTTCCTGTACGTTTAGTGAGTGCAGTACTTCTCTGTTGGTCTTTTTTTCTGTCCAGGGTATTCTCAACATCCTTCTGTAGCATTTCATTTCGAATGATGTAATCTTTTTTGCAACTGTTTTATTGAGTGTCCAAGTCTCGCAGCCGTATGTTGCTACTGGGAATATACATGCTCTGATCAGTTGTAACTTTGTTTCTTTGCTTGTGCCTTCCCATAGGTTTTTCATCTGTATTAGCTTATGTGAAGCAATTGCAAGTCTTCTTTTAATTTCTACTGCACAGTCGCCAGAGCTGTTAATGATTGATTCTAAGTATTCGAATTCATTGACACTTTCCAGTTCTTCGTTATCAATTTCAATTTCTGGTTGGGTCTTTACTTTGTCTGTTGTCAATACTTTGGTCTTCTTGGTGTTTAGGTATAGATTCTGGGCCTCGCTGTGTTTTTTGGTGGACAGAAGTAATTGTTCAAGTCCTTTTGGGTTGGTCGATAGGAGGACTGTGTCGTCAGCATATCTGATTTCCGGGATCTGGTACCCGCCGATGTTAAATGAGTCAAACTCTGTGTGTTCTTGGTCATCTCTTACGTTTCTCATGATATTCTCGGCATAAATGTTAAACAGGTAAGGGGAAAGGAGAGGACATTTAGTTATGAGAATATAAAGCCATTTGGTTATCTGGGATTTTCATGAATGTGTTACGCTTTGCTGACTGCATATATTGGTGTACTTTTGTGGTGATAATTATGTGAATACATTAGACAGAGTTGGGAACATTGCCAGTGTTGGTTGTTATTTGAATGTGTTCCACTCCACCTCTCTCTCTCGTGTGTAGGATTTCGAGGACTAAGGCATATGTGTATTTAATACAAAATACTCTGTTTCAGGTGGGGGGCTCGTATTCGGGTCCTCATGTTTCATTATCTTTTCACGTTCATTGCAGCGCCAGGTCAGAAATTTTTTTTTAGGTCACGGACACTGTAGGCCTGTTTTCCATTCACGTAGTTGTCAGGTATATTTTTTTTTGAATAGTGAGTTACGGGTCACGGATTAGCGATACACAGTGAAGTGGGATTTTGAATATGGACAGTACACTGTCACGTTACATGTGCAATAACGTGTAAGGAGATTTGCTGGCTCTTCGCAAGTTGAAGGTAGCTTCAGTAGATTGGCAAAAGTTGTCAGTTATAGGGGTTTAAGGGGTAATTCCCTGTTGACGATGAAGATGGTTGGCCTGGTATGAACAGTTGATAGGGACCTAGAGTAACGTACAGGTCCTATTTGTACGAGAGTGCCAGATTTAACAAAACGTCAGGACGGCATTGGGCACTCCCCTGGTTAAGAAAACGACGCCGTTGTCGGCCAACGTCTGCAGTGTGAACCAAATTGTAGCAGGTTCGTTGTCATTCATTTTATTGTCTGCAAAGCTGAGAGAACGAAGTTGTTGCTGCTAAGACATGTTGGGCGAACAAGTGGATGGCAGCCGTGGTAGCATTCTTTTCAGCGTCTGACTGGTCAAGACTAGAGGACGCTGCAGCGCAGTTTGAAAGCCAACAGTGGGACAGTGTTGCCATTACACAGTTTTACCGGCTCAGGAGACGAAGTTCCTGTGGAAATCAAGGGGTTGAATCTTCTTGGGGATCTGGGTGCATGCTGAACACTGGAACTGGTGCATTACAGTATCAACATTTTACACATGATCGTTACGGAAGTTGCCAGAAGCTGAACAGTACCAGATTTACGTTACGATCTTTGCCTTATACAAAACACTGTAGTCCATCATCATAAACTGTACTGAACTTTTTCTCACGTAGAAGGCTGTACTACACCTTTGCAAACGGTGGTAACTTTAATGAACTCGTGAGATGTTATTGGCGTGGAGCTGGCAAATCCTCGCCTTGTGCTGACGACGAGCTAGTATACAGTTGTGGTATAACTTTGATGCGGGTGGTCTGACTTTTTCCTTGACATTCCTGTGATATTTCAGTGAAGACAAGGCACTATCTGGTGACAAGCGTGGTCTTTGTGCCTTACATGATAGTGCTGGGACCACTCAGGGTTCATCCTAATGGACAATATTTGTATCTTTACGTAACTGTGTAACGTGTCGTTCGTTGTGTGGAACATTGGATCATTAGTGACTAAGGTGCTGAGGATATCAACGTCATCATCAGGAACCTAGATCTTCGGAGATCATCAATTTAATTGATTTATAGTTAATTTTCTTAATGGAGTATGATTATTATATATTAGTGGACACTTATTTTTCTTTTAGTACCTTTCTACTTTATTCTTCTTCTTCTTCTTCCTCGTTCGTCCTGAAAAGGACGTTGGTTGCGTTGTGTCTGTTTCCAGCGAAGCTGCGATATCTGCGCCTTTCGGCCGACACATCCGTCTTCAGCACGGCTTTTTTTAGGACCGGGTTTGCCTTCCCTCTTCGATCCGTGCTCGCTCAGCCAGCTTGCATTGCTGCAGACTGTTTCCAGGACCACCACGTGGAGGTGGAGCACGGTCTTGACCAGCTCTGGTTCGCTGGTCCTGACGCAGGCAGTCAAGCTATGAGTCGCTGACTGCGGTCTCTATTGCTGCGTCTTCTGGTCCCTTCTACTTTATAATATTATATAATTAGTATTCATTCTCCGGGGACCTCTTTTCTATTTGGTTGGGGAGTACGTCATCCAACTGGTGTGGTTTTGCAACAAACTACCTTGGTCACTTCATTGTCTATTGTAGGTTTTTGTTGTGTCTTCGGAGAAGTATAATTTTGGTGTCATTTGGTGGTGTGTGGGTTTAGGATTTTCTCTTTTGCATTGCACATTAGAGATTGTGCTAAACTGTTCTTTAGGGCGGTTGCGGGGTGAATTGTGTGCTGGAGCACGGGCACATAGAGCTGACCCTATTGGCTGCCCTGCATAATTCACGTTGCACATTTTAGTGTATTAGTGGTGCAGGTCTGGTTTGTTTGCACGGTGTCATATTTGTAATAGTGTCTCTTTGTCATGTTTAAGTGGAGTATTCTCTTGTATTCTTCTTACTATCATGTACATACGTTAATTTCCCAAACTCTTGTTTTCATTTGTTAACAGCTACGGTTTATAATTAGACATCTGTTGTTGTCTGAGGGTAACTTTTTTTTTCTTTATTCAACCGTACTGGTGTGTTCGTTCGTGTAGTAAGGTCGTCTTGATCATCTTCATTATTGTCATCATAGTATGTATGTATGTTTGTTTTGTTTTAGTGAAGGGTATCTCAATTTCAATTCCAGTACCGATGGCATAAGAGTAAGTTGTGTATTTTTGCTTGTGTAGACGTAGTGTTCTGGTCTGGTTGAGAATCACATGTATGTTTATGCCATTAATTATATTGCAGTGGGATTTAGTTTCACGGCTTAAATATTAGGGGTGTCATGGGTACAGCAAATTAGGCTGTTGAATAACTTCACACAATAATACTGAATACACCCATTTGATTGGTACAGTCAGTATTTCTGACTAGGCATTACATATAATTTTGATTCTTAATTTAGTACAATATCTGATAATTTTCCAGTGGTAAATATCTGAAGGCATTTTTTTTTCTACACTGAGTACTGCTTTAAAAAAATTTAAGATAATTACATTACATTACGATGGCTAGCCTCTTAGAATTTGTTGACGTTGGTAAAGAGCTAGCATTAACAGGTCCTGCTCTACAAGAATGGGCAGGAAAAAAAATGGATAGAAAAACAGGAAAATGATAGAATGGAACGGTGTGAGGAGAGAGAATTCCAGAAATTGAAGATTGAAGCTGATAAATTGAAGATAGAAGCAGAGAAAGAGATGAAGAAGATAGAAGCTGACAAATTCAAGATAGAAGCAGAGAAAGAGATGAAGAAAATTAAAGCGGAGAGAGAAATAAATCTGAAGAAGCTAGATAATGAGTCCAGGAAACAGGATTCAGGTGGGAAAGAATTCTCACGTCCCTATAGACTACGGTTACCAAATTTTAATCAAGATTTGGACAGCATTTGGAACGTTTTGAAGCAGAAGTTTGGCTTGGAAGATAAAGAAGGAAGAGTGGCCTGTTCTGCTGGGAAACTTGCTTTCAGGATCTGCATTAGAAACTGTATATAGTATCCCTTTAGCCGACAGAGCAAATTATGATTTAGTCAAGGAGAGGTTGTCTAACGGCGGAAGAGTATCGGGCGCGTTTCCGAGACGTGAGACCAAGCATCAATCAGGATTTTGAGGATTTCATTGCGAAAATTACTCAGCTACTAAATCGATGGATCGAGATGGAAGGTATTACTAGAGACTGATGGGCTTTTCGACCTTATGTTACGGGACAAAGTATTGTCATCATGTTCATCTGAGCTTATTGCGTCTTTCCTGGAACTTTTTTCTTCTTCTTTGATCCTTAGCCGCCGACCGTCAAAGCAGTCAGTGGCCATCACGCCTAGTGGCGTCTTGTAGGGCAACAACAAATTGATTCCACTTTGCTCGGTGGGTGGCCATCCTTCGTACAGTGCCCCAACTCTGGTTCATTCTTTGCATCTCAGCCTCCACAGTCCTCCGCCAGGTTGTTTTTGGTCGGCCTCTTTTTCGTTTTCCTTCAGGGGTCCAAAGCATAGCTGTTCTTGTGATGGCATCGGGGTCTCTTCTGAGGACATGACCAACCCAGTTCCAGCGTCTGCCAGCTATGATGGTGTGCATGTCTTCTTGCTTGCTACGAGTAAGCAGATCTTGGTTAGTGATGGTATTCGGCCAAAAGATTCGGTGAATTTTTCTTAGGCATGTTGTGTGAAAAGAGGACAATTTCGACATTTCCTTCTCTGTAACTCTCCAGCATTCCGCACCATAGAGAAGCACAGAAAGCACACAGCTCTGATATAATCTTAATTTTGTGCTTGTGCTGTATTGGGAGGACTTCCAGATGTTGTTTAGGCTAAAGAAGGCTGTTCTTGCCTTATTCATTCTGATGTTGATGTCTTTGCCTGTCCCGCCGTCTGGTGTTACTATGCTTCCTAGGTATGTGAAGGTATCTGTCTGTACCAATTGCTTATTCCTTACTGATATGGGCTCAGGGTTGCTCACATTGAGCGTCATGACCTCAGACTTCTTTAAATTGATGTTCAAGCCCACCTGCTGGCTAAACTTATTAAGTCTATCCGTTTTTTCCTGGATGTGTTGATGTGAATGTGCTAGTAGTGCAATGTCATCTGCATATTCCAGATCTTCCAATGTAGAAAATGTAGTCCATCTTATTCCTCTTGGACTGCCCTCTGTTGTCTGGCGCATCACCCAGTCTATGACTGTTAAAAATAGAGTGGTTGATAAGGGGCATCCCTGTCGTACTCCTGTCTTCACCTCAAAGGTTAGGTTGCTCTGCCCAACACTGCACGTAAAGTTTGCATAGAGGCTTTTTATGATTGACACTATGCAGCTTGGAATTCCATAAGCCCTCAGTATTTTCCATAAACTGTCCCTATGTATGCTGTCAAAAGCCTTTTCAAAATCAACGAAATTAATGTAAAGCTGTCTTTGCCTTTCTGAGCACTGCTCTATAATGTTCCTGAGAGTGAATATATGATCTACACATCTCCTGTTCTTTCTAAATCCTGCTTGTTCTTTCCTCAGTTTGTGATCTACTGCCTTTGAAATTCTCTGTATAATTATCCTGCCTAGTATTTTGCTGGGAACTGAGGGAAGAGTGATTCCTCTCCAATTATTGCAGTCTGCAAGATCTCCCTTCTTGGGCAATTTGACAATTATTCCTTTGTTCCACTCTGATGGTGTTGTCCCCGTTTTCCAGACTTGTGCAAATAGTGGTTCTAATAGTTCTGCTGCTAGCTCAGGGTCTGTCTTAAATAGCTCTGCATTTAAGTTATCATGGCCCGGAGCTTTGCCGTTCTTTAACCCTTTGATTGCTGTGATGATTTCTTCTTTTCGTGGAATGTCTGTATTCACATCTAGATCGTTTTCAGCCTCAGGAACATTCAATTGTGTCTCTGGTGGTTCCTTGTTCAGAGTTTTTCTGAAGTGCTCTGCCCATCTTGTTTCTTGTCCCTCTGCTGTCGTGATGAGATTACCTTGCTTGTCTCTTACTAATGTAATATTGTTTGCACTTCGTTTTCCGCTGATGAATTTAGTTATTTTGTATACTGTGCTTTGTTCATTTCTCAGTGCTGCCTCCTCTGCCTGTCTTGCAAGATCGTCTAGGAAATTCCTTTTGTTGGCTCGGGTTTGGCGTTTAACTTCCTTGTCTAGCTGACTGTACTGTTCGCTATATAGTTGCTTTAACCTGGGGGACTTTGCTTCTGTTTTCTTTTTTTTCATTTCCTTTCTCATCGTTATAGTGTTTAAAGTTTCTGGTGTTATCCAGTCTTGCTTCTTCCTTTCCTGGAATCCCAAGCATGATTTGCTGCTTTCTTTGTATATTGTTGAAATGGTGTTGAAATTCTGGTCTATATCATCAGTCAATGTCTTTTCCTGACTTTTGGCAAATTGGTATTGTTTCTTTATGTCGGCCGTAAAAGCTTTTCTGGTAAGGGAGTCCTTCAAATTGCTGATGTCAAACCTTTTCTGTGTAGTTACAGTTGGTGCAGCCCTTCTTAGTTTCACTTTCAGTTTTGCTACTGCTAAATGGTGATCACTTCCCACATCTGCACCTCTTCTTACCTTCACATCTTGTAATGCATGTCTCCATCTACCGTTAACCATGATGTGGTCTATCTGGTTTCTGTCCCGACCATTTGGTGATTCCCATGTTAATTTGTGAATTTCTTTATGTGGGAAGAGTGTTCCTCCAATGACCAGGTTATTAATGCTACAGAAACTTATTAGTTTATCCCCATTTTCGTTTGCTGTTCCGCTGTCGCATTTCCCCATTGTTCTTTCATTATATGTATTGTGTGTACCAACTTTCGCATTGAGGTCTCCATTACTATAACAAGATCATATCTAGGTGTGTCTTCCATTTCTTTCTGCAGTTGTTGATAGAATTCATCCTTGACCTCCTCATCGCTATCATTCGTTGGTGCGTAGCATTGTATTATTGTAGTGTTGATGAATCTCCCTCTCAATCTTAATCTTATCAGTCTGTTGTTGATGGGTTTCCATTCCAGTAATGTCCTTTCTATTCCTTTCTGTAGAATAATGGCTACGCCTTCATTGTGTTGTCCATCCTCTCTTCCAGAGTAAAGTACTGTTTCTCCTGTTGCTGTTTTAACTTTTCCTGCCCCTGTCCATCTGCTCTCGCTTATCCCTAGAATGTGTAACCTATAGTTTCTCATTTCTGCCGTGACCTGTCTTAGTTTACCTGTCTCGTACATTGTCCTGACATTCCAAAAACCTATTCTTGTATCCTGTTTTGCGGTCAGGACATCCCTTTTCATGTCAGTGGCTTCCTTTCGGCTTTCACCACTGACAGTCATACGAGCCACAGACTCAGAATGTCCATCCCGCAGCAAAGTTTGTTTATTTATTATTGTTTCCGTAACTTCATTGTTTTTTTTAACACAGACAGGGGTTTTCCAGGAACGCAAGCCCAAAAACATCGTTATGATGTCAGAATTAGGACACCAATACGTGACCGCGCATCCAGGAAAGGTCATACACAGGGAGAGTATCTCTGAGACTTTCTCAGCGAGTATAGGAAAGATTACTAGAAAACCTTACAATCAACATAGATCGAAGAGTGCCGATAGATTTGGCCCCAGAAGATTTAATTATGCTAGACCCTACTTTCGGGGAGACAGATCTCCGGCACGGTATGACAATTAGCGGGACGATAGATCACAGAGGAAGAAATTTAACTATCAATCTGATAAAAATCAATACAGATATACTGGAGACAGACATGATAGGTACATGCGGAATCAGATCCAGATGAATGCGCCAAACGAGCAGGAACAAAGACGATTTCGCAAAAGCTCACCTTACCAAAGAAACAAATCCTGTGAGAAAAAGGAATCAGACCGAGTAGTCAGACACACTCCAAATAATAGTCCGAAAAAAGAGAGCAATAATCAGCTACACTGTAGTCTTTGTAAGGGAATAGGACATTTGGCAAAGGTCTGTGCTAATAATTCAGAACGAGCGAATTCGGCTTGCATATTAGAAACCTTTAACAATGAGAATTGCGAAGGGTGTAGACCATTATTTGAACCAGACGGTAAGCCTATGCTTATCTGTGGTTACACTCTGCCTTGTCTCTCTTCTCTTGAAGAAAACGGTCATTTGGAATTGCATCCAGGATTTGTGCAAAAGCAGGAAGTGTCTGTGTTGAGAGACACGGGCTGTACAACTATAGGAGTGCATAGATCCTGCATTGACGACTCATGCTTGATAGGTAAGACAGCAAGATGCGTCACTTTTGGGGATAACATTGAGTATTACCCATCTGCCATTATTGAGGTCTACACACCCTTCATATCTGGTAGAGTACAGGCGTGTGTACTCGAAGCATCGATAGCGGATTTGATTGTGGGTAATGTGCAAGGTGAGCAGGAATGTACCCAGATGAACATCAGGAAATGGAGGGACAATCGTGTGCTTAGGGCCAATGCGGTGATTACGAGGGCGCAGTCAAAGGCAGATGACGCATTAGAAGCGTCGCTTCATGAAGCTAAGACATCGGAATTGGTCAAAGTGAGTCAGGATACACTGGTGTCGGACTTTATCCAGCACCAACGGTCAGACGGATCATTACGTAAATTTTACAACTTTGCCGAAAGAGGTGATGTAAAGTGCACGAAGTTGGCCAGACATTGGTTCGAGCTCAAGAATAATATTCTCACTAGGTGTTTCGCTAAGGGAGTACAAACTCAGCACCAAGTGGTGGTACCATGTAGTTTTAGAGCAAAAGTGTTAGAGGATGCACATGACTCCCCTTTCGCGTGACATATGGGTGTGGCTCGAACGCACCAGAGGGTGCTGTCACAATTCTATTGGCCATTGTTTAGCAAGGACATTAAACTATATTGTAGGTCCTGTAAGATATGCCAACAGATGAGGCATAAAGGCAGAACTCCCAAAGCTCCAGTGCAGGTTACGGATTTGTCAGTACGACCTTTCCAGAAAGTAGCAATTGATATTATAGGCCTCCTCTCGGTTACTTCAGACAGGGGATATCGTTTCATTTTAACGATGGTAGATTTGTGCATTAGGTGGCCGGAGGCGGTGCCGATGAAGAGTATTACTTCACAAGCAGTCGCAGAGGCTATGCAGATGCTGTTTTGCAGGTTTGGTTTTCCGGAAGAGATATTATCGGATAGGGGCCGTCAGTTCATTTCAAAAGAGATGTCAGAAATCACTGGGCTGTTGGGTATTGTCGAAACTTTCACGAGTCCATATCACCCTCAGTCAAACGGAGTTTGCGAGCGCTTTAACGGTGCATTAAAACACATGCTGGCAAAAGTGACCGCATAATCTCCGCAAGAATGGGATAGGTTACTCCCAGTGGTCCTTTTTGCTTATAGGGAGGCTCCCCAAGAGAGTACAGGATTTTCCCCTTTCGAATTACTTTATGGGGCAAACCCAAGTGGGGCCGATGCACATATTGAAGGATTTATTAACTGGAAAATGTGCAAATAGCACCTCAGTTACGAGTTATGAGTATGTAGTGAGCCTCAGAGAACGTATTGTAAAATCTTGTTTCGTGGCACGTGATTGTTTGGTGGGGGCGTTAGCACG
>JAMPIV010009527.1:877500-1020190 GCA_024509875.1 Oreohelix idahoensis | reverse complement strand
CTGGTTATTGTGGTGAAGTGGGATGTTATAAATATTTATAAGGGACTTAGTGTACTGACTGAGATCAGCTGTGAAGGTATATATATCTAATAAGAGTAGTGTATTATATATAACCTTACTTGCTGCCACATATGTATACCTCAGTCAGAATTATTCTGGAATAGTGTGATGCTACGTTATGTGTCTAGGGTATGTGTATGGTGAAGTGTAAGTCACAACAACAGACAGATAAACAATTTAATTTAATCCACTACTCTTAACAACACTGTGACACTCACATACATATAACACTCTATGAGAATATCTTAAAAAAGTCACTATAACTTTCAAATAACAATATGTATTCATTACTGGCATGAATGAATATGTGTCCTGATTCAACTACAAGGGAACCAGGAATCACAATCAATTTAAATTACAAGTTATGTACAGAATGTATTTAATATGAATATTGTAGTGACATATATTATTACAAATGTTCTATGTATGTCAATTGTGTAGTGGTAAAATGAGGTAATACTGGTTTTGTTTTGTTCAAGCTCTGTTGGTATTTGTCATCATGACTTCAATAGTTTGTCTTTAGGGACCATTATTGTAGATGTTCACAGTTCCTGATTTTAAGACAAGTAAATTCCCCTCTTAATGTTAATTTTTAAAAAAATCAGTTCAAGATGAGGGGACATAATGTTGAGCTCAGCTGGCCAACTCTGCTTATCTTTAGTGATGGCGGCAGGAAAGGACTCCTCTGCTCGAATTCTCCTCTGGGCTCAGGAGACACCTCACTGATAGCTAAAAAGACCAAGGAGTATGCTGTCCGACTCTGGATTCAGCAAATCTCTGACCAGGTGCTGCTCACTACCATCAAGACCACTGTCCCTGAAATCAAGAAGGATGTACCTTCTACTTCATAACTAATTTATATTCTCTTTTACACTGATCACAATACAGCACAAACATTGCGTTCAGAGCGTTAGGCCAACAGTCAGCTTCATTTGAAATACTTTATTCCAGTATTACCCTTCTTAATGGTTACTACGCCTCTGCACTTCCAGCATTATTTCTTTCTAGTCAATCATCCAGGTGTCAGTGTACTATTTGGCCATTCCATGCCGTTTTACTTCTCTCCGACACCCTCTGTTCAGGCTGGAGCATTATAGGCTTTACCTCACGTTTGCCACTGAACTACACATATATATACAGGCATAAATCAACAATTCACATTCAATTTTTCATTAAAAGATACTGAATGGTTCAAGCTTACCACAATTTCATGGAAATAAACACAGATACGTTGATTAGCAATGAATTCTGGCACAAACTGGCACAAATTCTGTTCTGCCTATGTTCCAGGCTTTTATTTTAGCAAAAATGTGAGCTGGCTTCAACGTACTGTCGCTTTATCAAGCTTATTTGAATTAGTGGTCTCGAACTAACGCTCCCAAGTGTGTATATCAGCGAGACTGGCCAATGAGCCACGTTTCGACAAGTGTTTGAAAAAATGTTATCTTTTCCCGTCTCCCCTAACAACCAAGATAGTATTTATAGCCCGACCAATCGTGGTTAGGCTTTCATTTGTTGCGCTCCAATCAATTTGGAGTTTACATGGTAGGCTATTTATGTAACGTAAGGTTTTTTCAAACACGTTATAAAAAAAATTTTATGAGCAGAAATGATTTTATGCTGTCAGGCACCCCCAATATTTTATTTTGGGTATAATTTATTAATTCCTGGACTATTTGCGTAACGTTTTACATATTATTTGTCAGCAAACCCTAAGGAACCCAAAAATACTAATTTAAAGGAGCTACGTGGCTGCGTTCAAAATATGCAATTTCTTCTACCTCCTGTTTCGAAGATGTGCTGTCTGGGTACTGTTATGTGTTCAAACGTAAACCCATCTAATGTTGTCTTTTCTAATAAGAGTTTGTTATGATTTATAAACCTAACTCTGGGAAAGGGTAGTGTATTTTATCACTGTCCGTCTGAAAAAAAATTAGTGCATGTAGACTTACACGCGTGATGGTAGTAATTGTGTATCGCGCGAAGCGTGTTTAGTGTTCGGCTTTTTGCCTCGCCCTTCTCTTTTTATCCTTTGGTCCATCTGTTCGTTCGTTTTGGTAACGCAGTATAATTAATGTTAGGGTTAATTTAGGTCATTGCGCAGTACGTCTCAATGTTTTTCTTAGAAATGCAGCACACGTTTCATTGAAGAAAGCGGGTAATAATACAGTAAGCTTTACTATCAACGTGAAAGCGTTACAATTTGCAGACGAAGCAGAAAACAAGGGGGATTTCGAGTACATTCTTTGTGACAGCACTGTCATTTTACCATTGCTCTTCTCTTTATTAATTTTATTTGTTAGGCTTCATATTTACCTAATAATTTATATATGTGGATTAGAATATTTCATGACACCTCCCCTCTTAAAACAGACATTATATGTCAGTCCTTTATTCTATATACACATAGAGAAATTTATTATTATTTCTGGGGTTTACGGTGATTCTCATCACACGGATGGCGGCTTAAAAAATCCGCTCCCAGATTGGTTTTTCCAGATATATATTCAATGCTAAAATTATATGGAGCCAGAAGCAAAGACCATCGGAGTAACCTAGAGTTCTCATGCTTAGCCTGTGCTAAAAACGATAAAGGTTTGTGGTCAGTTTGCAACTTAAATGCCTTCCCATATAGATAAATATTGAATTTCTTTATTGCCCATATTACTGCAAGACATTCTTTTTCGCTAGTTGAGTAGTTGATTTCAGCTTTATTCAACTTTCTGCTAGCATATGCCACTGGGCTTAATTCCCCATCCAATGCATCTGATTTCTGTAGTAAAGTTGCACCTAGCCCAATATTACTTGCATCCGTCCTTACTATGAATTCTTGACTTAAGTCAGGTAATTTCAAAATGGGTTTACTTGTGAGCTTTTCCTTCAATTCTTGGTAAGTCATTTCACATTGTGGTGTCCATGTAATGCGATCTGGAAGTCCTTTACGTGTCAATTCCGTTAAAGGTGCACATATGGAATTAAAGTTTTTGATATACTTCTGGTAGAAACCACATAATGAGACAAAGGATCTCACGTCCTTCTTGGTTTGTGGTCTCGGGGCTTTCTGTAGTTTCTCTAAATTCTTTGGGTCAGGGGTCATGTTTCCCTGATAAACTGTGTGTCCCAAAAATTCCAATTCTTTACATCCAACGCAACATTTGGTTGGTCGGGCTGTTAAATTTGCCTCCCTAAGTCGATCAAACAGCATGTTCAGAGAGTCAATGTGTTCCTCAAATGTTTCTGTTGCTATAAGGATATCATCCATAAAATTTGTTATACAGGGATTATTCAGAGGATCCAATAATTTTCTCATCATTCTAGAGAAGACACTAGGCGCATTCTTCAATCCAAATGGCAATCTATTAAACTCATAGTGTCCTTCTGAGGTACTAAAAGCTAGGTATGGTCTAACCTCAGGCTTTACTGGAATCTGATAGTATCCTTTACTCAGATCCACTTTTGAGAAATATTTAGCTTTATTTAGTCTGGCAAACAGCTGATTTGTATCCGGCAATGGATCCACCTGTCCTTCTGTAATAGCATTCAGTCTCCTGTAATCTATACAGAGTCTATGTTCTCCAGAGGGCTTCCTTAAGAGTACAACACCGGAACTATACGAAGACTCACTGTGCGAAATAATTCCTTCCTTCCAAAGATAGTCTACCACTTACTTAAAAGCTTTTTCCTTAGCAAACGGAATCGAATATGGTTTCATACAGACAGGTGTGGAGTCTATTAGTTTCATATCATATTCCAATAGGTTTGTATGCCCTGGTCGGTCTGTTAACACCTCTGCATGATTATTTAGAACCTGTTGCACTCTCTCTTTCTGAGTTTTCGTTAAATGTGTACTGATTTTCACCTGTGCTGCTGTCTCACAGGGGTGTAATGGATATTCAAATGATGAAAGTGGTTCCTTTTTCATCTCCATGGCGATGGACAAGGTCAACAAGTGTGTCTCTTCCTGATGTTCTCTTTCCAAATATTTCTTCAGGAGATTCACATGATAGATTTTTTCTTTCCCCTTCTTATCTATCTTATAATTTGTTCTAGACACCTTCTCTAGAACTGTATATGGACCCTGCCATCCAATTTGTAACTTATTCTGACTCCCAGGCAAAAGAAGCAGTACTTTCTCTCCCACAGCCAAATTTCTGTCTTTCGCCTTCCTGTTATAATAGGCAGCATGTTTCTTCCTGGCTTGTTTCAAATTTTCATTGGCAAGTTTCCAGCCAGTTTTTAACCGAGTGGTCAGCTCATTCACATATTGGTATGAAGATGTAATGTTTTCCTCTGCCTTTTCATCAGTCCACGTTCTTAACAAAGCTACATATGGACCTTTAATTGTGTGGACCTATTTGTCCATGCACCGGTATGGTCTCTTCCACTCGAAGCTTTATAGTGATGATTTTTCCTCCCAGAATTATCATTCACAAAACGACCGCTACCAATTTTTCTTTTGGGGCTTTCTCCCCTCTTAAAATTCTTGATGAGAGATTTCCTCTCTACATCCTCTTCCTCCAGTTTGTTTAAGTCCGATTGAGGGATTTTCGGCTTATCCTGGGGTAAGACATCTTTTTGCACTCTCCGCATAGTGGCCATTGTAAAACAGTTAAGTGAAGCTTGTCCGTGAAAAGGGGCTTCCCATTCCATTTGGTCCACTTTATCAAATCTATTTTTCTTTTTATTGTCAGGCCTAATTTTGCCCCGTGGCGTGTCCAGGTCCTGATCCATGTTCCCACTTGTGGGTGTTCCCTCATGTGCTATGCTACACCTTTCTACAAAATTCTCAATGTCCCATCTTGCTTTGGGCCAATAATAATTGTGAGCCACCTTTTGAATGATGGTACCTATCTTCTCATGGTCCCCATCTGGTTTCACATGTAGGCTCCTTATTAAGTCTGTCCTATATCTTTTTGGAAGAACCAGCTGTCCGTGACCATTGGATCTAGCTCCAGTCTTCCTATACATCAACTTGTTTTTCATGTAAAAATCTCCCTTGCCTGGAGTTGTATGACAAGTTGACAATTTTCTGAAACAAGGCTTGAGTGTTTTATCCCCAGCCTGTGCCTTCCTCATCTCTTCTGGAGTGGTATCTAACATAATATCCTCCTCCTGTCTTGAGGTCGACCTGACCTGAAGGGTTGCCATATACACAGGTTTCCTTCTGCAACGGTCAGTGTCATGATTGTCCATCTGACAATTTTTACACCACCTTTTTCCTTGGTTGAAAGATTTTCTTTCATCATATTTCCTTTCATCGAATTGTGGGAATTTATTTTTATTGTCATACCGTGGCCTATCAAATTGGTGCTTACCTTTATTTTGATCCCTAGGATCAAATTTATTAAAGTTCTGTGGTGCCCTAAAGTTATCCACCTGTTTCTTTTTATTACCTGTTACCTCTGCTTGAGCTGCTTGATACCTTTCAGCAACATTTAGCAACTCACCCAGCCTCTCTGCACCTTGTTCCATGAGAAACTTTCTCAGGTCTGGAGCCATGGACTCTCTTAGTTGCTCTATAAGGACCATTTCCTTAAGATCTTGGGTTTTCCCCAGAGAAGTCCATTTCTCCAAGTATGTCTCTATTCGTGCAGAGAACTGGTGATAGGTTTCACCTGACAGTAGTTTAGCATTCCTAAATTTTTTCCTGTAAAACTCTGCATTCTTTTCATACCTTAACAAAAGAGCCTGCTTTAGCATGTCATAATTTTCCTGATCACCTCTGCTCATTTTTGCAAAAACTTCATAAGCTGCCCCACGAAGTCCCTGAGATAACTTTAAGCTCCACCTTTCTCTCTCTAACCCATACGTGGTAGCTAATAGTTCGTACCTATTTATATAGCTCTCAATATCATCGTCTTTCTCAACAAAATGATCTAAATGAAAATTCATAGCTGAGGTTGAGGCTCCTTGAGTAACCGTAGCATCAGAGGCAAAGGGACTGGCACCATTTTCAGGAGCATGGCCTTGAAACTCAAACTCCCTTAGTCGTAATTCATGTTCCCTTTGTAATCTTTTCTTCTCCTTTTCTGCTTCCCTCTCTGCAGTCAATCTTCTTTCTTCTGCAGCTTGTCTTCTTTCCTCGGCTTCCCTTTCTGCAGCTAATTTCTTCTCTTCTGCTGCTAATCTTTTGTCTTCTCTTTCTGCTTCCAATTTCTTAGCCTCAGCCTCAATCTGCAACCTCTTAATTTCCCTTTCAGCCTCTAACCTTCTTTCGGCTTCAAACCTTCTTTCTTCGCGTTCAATAAATTTGTCACATTCCGTCGTGACATAGGCAACCATAACTTGCCCATCTAATCCTAACTCTTTTGCAGTCTGAACCGCAGCAGATCGAAATTTGGCCAGGTCCGCCATTGTCTATTATGTAAATTTAATACAATGTCTAACCAACAATTCAATCTCTAATGGACAACACAGGCACCGTGAGCTCAACCTTATTTAATTCCACCCAAGGATACCTTTTAATTCTTATATTCCCTGAAGTGAATTATCCCCAATATTTTTAATAGTTAAAGATTCAAAATCCCAAGAGCGAGACCCCAATATATGTGGTGAAGTGGGATGTTATAAATATTTATAGGGGACTTAGTGTACTGACTGAGATCAGCTGTGAAGGTATATATATATCTAATAAGAGTAGTGTATTATATATAACCTTACTTGCTACCACATATCTATATATCTCAGTCAGAATTATTCTGGAATAGTGTGATGACTACGTTATGTGTCTAGGGTATGTGTATGATGAAGTGTAAGTCACAACAACAGACAGATAAACAATTTAATTTAATCCACTACTCTTGACAACACTGTGACACTCACATACATATAACACTCTATGAGAATATCTTAAAGGAGGCACTGATAACTTTCAAATAACAAGATGTATTCATTACTGGCATGAATGAATATGTGTCCTGATTCAACTACAAGGGAACCAGGAATCACAATCAATTTAAATTACAAGTTATGTACAGAATGTATTTAATATGAATATTGTAGTGACATATATTATTACAAATGTTCTATGTGTGTCAGTTGTGTAGTAGTAAAATGAGGTAATACTGGTTTTGTTTTGTTCAAGCTCTGTTGGTATTTGTCATCATGACTTCAATAGTTTGTCTTTAGGGACTATTATTGGAGATGTTCACAGTTCCTGATTTTAAGACAAGTAAATTCCCCTCTTAATGTTAATTTTTAAAAAGTCAGTTCAAGATGAGGGGACATAATGTTGAGCTCAGCTGGCCAACTCTGCTTATCTTTAGTGATGGCGGCAGGAAAGGACTCCTCTGCTCGAATTCTCCTCTGGGCTCAGGAGACACCTCACTGATAGCTAAAAAGACCAAGGAGTATGCTGTCCGACTCTGGATTCAGCAAATCTCTGACCAGGTGCTGCTCAGTACCATCAAGACCACTGTCCCTGAAATCAAGAAGGATGTACCTTCTACTTCATAACTAATTTATATTCTCTTTTACACTGATCACAATACAGCACAACCATTGCGTTCAGAGCGTTAGGCCAACAGTCAGCTTCATTTGAAATACTTTATTCCAGTATTACCCTTCTTAATGGTTACTACGCCTCTGCACTTCCAGCATTATTTCTTTCTAGTCAATCATCCAGGTGTCAGTGTACTATTTGGCCATTCCATGCCGTTTTACTTCTCTCCGACACCCTCTGTTCAGGCTGGAGCATTATAGGCTTTACCTCACGTTTGCCACTGAACTACACATATATATACAGGCATAAATCAACAATTCACATTCAATTTTCATTAAAAGATACTGAATGGTTCAAGCTTACCACAATTTCATGGAAATAAACACAGATACGTTGATTAGCAATGAATTCTGGCACAAACTGGCACAAATTCCGTTCTGCCTATGTTCCAGGCTTTTATTTTAGCAAAAATGTGAGCTAGCTTCAACGTACTTTCGCTTTATCAAGCTTATTTGAATTAGTGGTCTCGAACTAACGCTCCCAAGTGTGTATATCAGCGAGACTGGCCAATGAGCCACGTTTCGACAAGTGTTTGAAAAAATGTTATCTTTTCCCGTCTCCCCTAACAACCAAGATAGTATTTATAGCCCGACCAATCGTGGTTAGGCTTTCATTTGTTGCGCTCCAATCAATTTGGAGTTTACATGGTAGGCTATTTATGTAACGTAAGGTTTTTTCAAACACGTTATAAAAAAAATTTTATGAGCAGAAATGATTTTATGCTGTCAGGCACCCCCAATATTTTATTTTGGGTATAATTTATTAATTCCTGGACTATTTGCGTAACGTTTTACATATTATTTGTCAGCAAACCCTAAGGAACCCAAAAATACTAATTTAAAGGAGCTACGTGGCTGCGTTCAAAATATGCAATTTCTTCTATCTCCTGTTTAGAAGATGTGCTGTCTGGGTACTGTTATGTGTTCAAACGTAAACCCATCTAATGTTGTCTTTTCTAATAAGAGTCTGTTATGATTTATAAACCTAACTCTGGGAAAGGGTAGTGTATTTTATCACTGTCCGTCTGAAAAAAAATTAGTGCATGTAGACTTACACGCGTGATGGTAGTAATTGTGTATCGCGCGAAGCGGGTTTAGTGTTCGGCTTTCTGCCTCTCCCTTCTCTTTTTATCCCTTTAGTCCATCTGTTCGTTCGTTTTGGTAACGCAGTATAATTAATGTTAGGGTTAATTTAGGTCATTACGCAGTACGTCTCAATGCTTTTCCAAGAAATACAGCACACGTTTCATTGAAGAAGGCGGGTAATAATACAGTAAGCTTTACTATCAACGTGAAAGCGTTACAATTTGCAGACGAAGCAGAAAACAAGGGGGATTTCGAGTACATTCTTTGGGACAGCACTGTCATTTTACCATTGCTCTTCTCTTTATTAATTTTATTTGTTAGGCTTCATATTTACCTAATAATTTATATATGTGGATTAGAATATTTCATGACACTGGTTACCCCTATCAAAGGTTTTGTGTGCTGGGTGAGTTGGATCTTTTGCCACTCTTGCCCAGTAGCTAAATCTCAGTTCTTTTCTCCTTAGCTCCAGGGGTATAATGCCTAGCGCTACTTCTAATGCCTCTGCTGATGTTCCCTTTGAGGCACTTGCTATTATTGACAGTGCCTGGTTTTTGACTGTGTCTAGTTTTTTCTTATTGCTCGGGGCGGCTGATGCATAGACAACACTGGCATAGTCAAGTTTGCCCCTAATAAATGATTTATAGAAGGTTAACATTGTCTTACTGCAGGATCCCCCAACCCCTTCCTTTCATATATTTTAGCATGTTGATAAGTCCCCTACTGCTTTGCACTAATAGGTCTATGTGTTTGTTCCAGTTTAGTTGCTGGTCTAATACCATACCAAGAAATCTAGTTGATTTTGCTGTGCATACTTTTTGTTCATTAATGCTTATGTCAATTATATTATTTTTAATTACACGCCCTCTACTGAAGATCATTCCTATGGTTTTTTTTAACGTTTAGATTAAATCCCCACTTGTGCATCCAGTCAGATACTTTATCTATTTGTTTTTGTACTGTTTTATAGAGGAATGGGAGGTTTCTTCCCGTTCTCCATATCGCAGCGTCATCTACAAACTGAGATAGGTTGTTTTTTAGGTCTTTAAACTCGTCGCCTAGATCGTTGACTGTAATCGTAAATATAGATGGTGATATTACAGATCCCTGTGGGATTCCATTCTGTTGTTCATACACCTCAGATCTATCATTGTTTATTTGTACCGTGAAGTATCTGTCCTGCAGGAAGTTTTCTAAATAATTGTAAGTTCTGCCTACTATACCTAGTTTCCTGATCTTATAAAGTGCACCCTCCCTCCAACTCTCATCATATGCTCTTGCTACATCAAGGAATATTGCTACTGTCTTTTCATTCCTTTTGAAGCCTGTTTTAACATCAGGTTCCAGCCTCAACAGTTGCTCTATTGTACTATGTTGGCTTCTAAAGCCTGCCTGGGTTGGACTGTACAAATTATGCTTTTCTAGATGAAATTTTAGTCTGCTGTTGACTATTGTTTCTAGAATTTTTCCTAGATGCGATGTTAACAATATTGGCCTGTATGAGCTGACATCATGTGTTTCCTTAGCTGGCTTTAGTATGGGGATGACTACTGCTGTCTTCCATGAACATGGTATTTTTCCTGTGTGCCAGATTTTGTTGTAGAGGGATGCAATCACCCTTAGAGTTGTATTTGGTACCTTTTTGAGGATTTCATAGCTCAGAATGTCTTTCCCAGAGGTGGTATTGGTTTTTCCTGCTGAAGCTCTTTCTATTTCATCTACTGTAACATCTGCATTTAAATAATTAGCATCCTGTGTGGTGTCCATATTTTCTTCTTTTAATTTTTCTAGCAGTGTTTTCCGCCTATTTATTTCTGCCTTATCTAGACTGTCTATTGAACTAACCTGATAGAAGTATTTAGCTAGTATGTTGGCTTATTCTCTATCTGTTTCAGCTCTCTCTGGTATTTTATTATAGGGATTTTAAATTTCTTGTTGTTCCCTCCTTTAATTGCTTTTAGTTTTCTCCAAACTGTAGTTACTTGTGATCTATGGTTTAATGTTTTACAAAATGTTATCCAACTCTTTTCTTTAGCTCTGAATATTAATTTATTTGTTTCATTTCTTATTTTTTTATAGTTTGTGTAATTCTCTTCAGTTTTGGTTTTTCTATACTTTATCAGGGCCTTCTCCCTCAGTTTCAGTTGTTCTGAACATCTGTCTGTCCACCTTGGTACTGGATTTTTATCTTTACTTCTTTTCTTATCTTTACCTTTTTGTGTTGGTTTTAAGTGATCAGGCATATTCATGTTTGGTATATATTTTATTGCTATTTTTAAAATCTCATTTGTTAGTTTTTTTGCAAATATATCTATACTGTTAGATTCAATTTGTTCCTTGCTTAGTTTACTTAGCTCCAATTGGAAGGACTCCCAGTTTGCTTTTTTGAGGTTGAATGTAGGTTTGGAGCTTCTTGGACTAGTTCTGTATTTGTCGTTTAGGTTTATTTCTATGGGTAAGTGGTCTGAGCTGGAGTCATTCAGTACTTCCCATTTATCAGAGGCTAGGTTTGGTGTTATAATACTTATGTCTATTGCTGTATCTCCTCCATTGTTGCATGGGTTAACCCTTGTCACTGATCCATCATTTACGAAGTAGTATGATTATCTCAGCACTTTTAATGTAGTCCAACAGTCTTTTTCCTGCTGGATCATTACTGTTGTTACCCCATGCCTCATGGTGTGCATTAAAGTCACCTACCAATAATGTTCTTTGGTCTATTTGTGTGTTTATAGTGGCAATGTCCCTATCGGTTAAATTACCTTTGGGGCTATAAATGTTTATTATTTTTTAAGTTATGTGGCTCCCTGTCTACTGTTACACTTATTCCTTCAATATTTTCTGTGTTAAATTGTTCCCAATTTAATATTTTGTAGTCGTCATGTATTAAAAAGGCCACACCCCCTCCTCTACCCTCCGGTCTATCATTTCTAAGTGTTATATATCCTTGATAGTTCAGTGTTTGTGTGGGGCTTAGGAGGGTTTCTTGTATTGCAAATATGGGTTTTGATTCCTTATATTGCCCCACAAGAGACATCAGGTTCTTCTTGGCACCTCTACAGTTCCACTGAACTACTTTTATAGCTCTATGGTCTCTATTCTCCATCTTACATGGTTATATAATAGTTTTGTTTTTACATGTTTTTTTTGGTTAGTTTCTCTATGTACTTTTTGTTTTGTTTTGCCCACTATCTCTCATGTTCTCTACAAACTCCACATTCCAGGTAACCATTTTACTCCGCACTCTTTCTACTAGGTATGGAAGGAGTAGTTCAACTGTTTCCTTACTTTTTCTTCCATATTTTTTTTTGTTTCCCTGCTTGTTCAATTTTCCGGACTCTTGCCCTTTTTCTTTTGTTAAAAGTGCTCTTTCAATCTCTATTTTCCTTAGGATTTCTTCATTAGACTCTTTTATTTCTGTTATTGTTTTGAGGTCTCTTTCTATTGCCTGTTGTGCTATTTTAATTTCTTCTAATACCTGCCTGGCTTGGGCGAGGTTATGTTCTGTCTCTTCTGTGTTGTTTTCTTCTTCGCTGTTGCTTATGCGTGTTTTACTTTCATCTTCTTTCTGTATTTTCTACTTTATGTTTTTTTACTTCAGTGGTTATTTGTTTTATTTGTTTCTTGATGTTGTTTTCTTGTAAGTTTTGAAGGCGGCTGTTTGCTTTCTGTTTTTCTTTCACTTTCCAGATTGGTGTGTTTGTTTCTAGAGCTTCTTTAAGTATGTATTTTGTCTCTTGGAAGACTGGGCACCCCTGGTATCTGGCACTGTGGTTACCCTGGCAGTTTGCACATCTTCTGTTTTTATTTTCTTGTTTGTAGTCTTTGTCCTCTTTAGCCATTGCGCAGTCTCTGTGTTTGTGTGCACCTGCACAGAAACAACATCTTGTTGCTCTTTTACAAGCATGCTGCATGTGACTAAAGCCTTGACAATTTGTGCATTGGATGATTGGTGGTATGAATGTTTCAATCTTCTTGGTTCTCTTGCAGATTTTGACCTCTTTGTGTATTTCTGTACCCTGTACACTCAACACTACCACTGATGTATTCTTCTGCAGCTTAGTTTTAATTTGTTCTACCTTTTCTATCTTAGTTTCTGGGTCTCCATTAATTCTCGCTCGCTCGTTCCACATCCAGTAAAAGTTTTTCAGAACGCTACACAAGACGAATTTCAGATAAGTGTTTTCTCTTCTCTAACATTTTTAAACTAAATATTATTAATCACCTCTATTACTGGTTAATTGCTTTTAACGTTAGTTAATAATTGATAGGAGTATTGGTATAAATACAAATATTAGTGAAATAGAATAAATAAGCAGTATTTTCGCTCGTTCTTTCCACATCCAGTAAAAGTTTTCAGTACGCTACACAAGACGAAATTCAGATAAGTTTTTTTCTCTAAAAGTTAGTTAATAATTGATAGGAGTATTGGTATAATTAAAATATTAGTGAAATAGAATAAATAAGCAGTATTTTCACTCGCTCTTTCCACATCCAGTGAAAGTTTTCAGTACGCTACACAAGACGAAATTCAAATAAGTTTTTTTCTCTAAAAGTTAGTTAATAATTGATAGGAGTATTGGTATAATTAAAATATTAGTGAAATAGAATAAATAAGCCCAGGTAGGCCAACCACGTGGGGTCTTCATTTGTAAAGTGCAATAGCCATCTTGTTTCTCTTTGTGTAATTAATACAGGCATCTTTCATCGTTGAGCCGTGCGTGAACAAAATTAAATTTAATTCAAATTTACTAGCTTAGTAATAGGACTAGTCAGCTTTTAACTATTGATATCTAAACATAATTTAAAATTTATATATTAATTTTAAAAAAATAAAACAAAATTAATAACTTGTCTTGAGTTAATTTAGCATTAGGCATAGATAGATCATAAATATTAATTGTAAGTCATCGGTGATATGTATAAAATAAAGATAGAGAAATTAGACAACATTTAAAAAAAAATAGTAAAGACAACTCGTATACAACAAAATATTTGTAGCATAATAAGAGCAAATAAGTCCAACATAATGCTAACCAGATTGCAGTCAGGGGAGGGAAAAGCTTGGAGAAAAACAACAGAAAGACATACTAAGGAATGAACATCAAAACGGACAGAAAATGAGAGGAACAAAAGCCCTGGTCTAAAGGACACAGAAATTAAGGGCAGAATTGAAACCATCAAGGACAAAATAAAAGAGAACTCTGAAGTAAATAAAGACAATGAATCAAACAAAAAAAGCAACGAGAAAGAAAGATAAATTCTGACATCAAAGCAAGGTGCTGCAAACAATGGAACACCACCTTCGACAGGAAATAAAGCCGCAGAACACATTAGGAAGGACAAAGAGGGAAATGCAGGCCAATGCACTCAGGAAACCAAAGACCACAAAGAAAGTGCCGAGGACAGCCTAAAGGAAACTAAAACCCACAGAAAAAGAGTTAACATCACTCAAGTAGGAGGGACAGAAGCCACTCTGAGAGCCCTACCCGATGACAAAATCATGGTTATCTTAGAAAAAACAACAGACAAAAAATATATTAACAGATTACAAAAAACAAGCAATGGTGTAGTACTCTAGTTGAACAGCATAGAAAAAGCCAAGGTCCTAATAATTGAGCTGAAAGAAAAATCTAAAGAAGTGCAACTCCCACATAAAATAAATATACAAATGGAGCTGATCAAAGAGATTAGAAAAGTCGCAATCAAGGGCATCGATACAAACTTAACTTATAATTTTATTTGACATATCAAAAGGCCGAGAAGCGATCGCAGAGATTACTGGTAAATGCACTAATGTTAACGTGCATAACTATACATAATGGTACCATTCTTTCATTGCAATGTATGCCCTATAAAGTAAGGCTTGAAAAAGAGTTTATAGACTCATTATATTGCTCCTCTCCACGGAAATCTTTAGTAATTTTTTTTTTAAGTGAAACTTTATTTGCTTTCTTTTCAATTTACAAATCGTGTATATTTTACAAAGTGAAATATCTTGTACATGGAAAGTACATGGACAAGTTTTCAATTTAAAATCATGAGCATTTTACACAAAGGAAACATGATAAAAAGGTTACATGGCAACATCAAAACTCCTCTGTTCTCGCAAGTACTTTTGTACACATGCAAACCCAAGTGATAGAATTTATATGTTTTAGAAAAGGGCTTTGGTATGTATAAATCCCGAGAAACAAATGTGAGAAGGAAAAGAAACAGGATGTGTAGTATTGGTGCACGTATGTCTAACCATATACATACATACGGACTTACAAATGTTAGGATAGACAGAGAATGAGATAGTAGTGAGAAGGAGGGAGGGCCGTTGGTGAAAGAAAGAGTCGTTTTACGAATCAAGGCTGCCTCGTTAAGGAAGAGGTACTATCTCAGGGGCTATTGATAAAACTTTCTGACG
This sequence comes from Oreohelix idahoensis, assembly GCA_024509875.1. Lineage (NCBI taxonomy): Eukaryota > Metazoa > Mollusca > Gastropoda > Stylommatophora > Oreohelicidae > Oreohelix > Oreohelix idahoensis. The sequence goes on along the minus strand of JAMPIV010009527.1, from coordinate 1,005,129 downwards.
AAAAATGGGCAGAAATAAACCAGCGTTGAAAATACGATGATTAAACATGGCAAGATTCCGAAAACACCAAATCTGATTCCGAAATTCTGATAAAATAAACAAGATCAATATGTGTGTGTTAATCACTGCTCCCGGAACTATGTTTAAGAAGATTGCTTTGTATATATCTGACTTTTGTGATGTTTGTAAATCAATGATTTTCTGCAGTAGTTTCATTGTAGGTGTGATTGTACTGCATTCAAAAAACAAATGATCTTCTGTTTCTTGGATGCTTTTCCTACATAGCTGACATTTTGTTATTTGGTTGGATCTGTGTGCTTCTCGTTTTGTTGTGGGTGTCATGCTGTATATTGGTCTAAGAGTGACCTCTCTTGCTTTAGCAGTGATTTTTGGGTTGTGCAAGTTAGTGAAGGTTTCGGTGTAATTTTTTTACCATATTTCTGTCCTCTTTTAATCCTTAGATGTAATGGTGGTGCTTGGAGTTTAACTAAATGTTTATATATTGCATGTGTTTTCTGGTGAATTAATTTTTCATGTCCTTGGATGGCTTGTATGCATGTCTTGTAAATTGAGGGCATAGGGCCGAAGTGATGGTGGATTGCATTGTTCAGTGGTCTCAGTTTGGAAAGTCGGAGTCCCATGTAATAATGAGCTAGTGTGTGTCGTTTTGGGTGTTTGATGATGCTGCCTGTGTGTTTAATTCTGAGTGCCTGGATCTTTGTTTCAAGGTCTTGAAGGGCAATTCCTCCGTGTTTCTTTTCTTGTATTAGTGTCTTGTGTTTAATGCTGTAAAATGTGCGCCAAAATACGAATGCTCTGACCTGTTTGATTAAATCCGTGATAGTCCGTTTTGGTGGGTCGAAAACTGTGGCAATGTAAAGTAGCTTAGGGAAATGTATGTACAGTATTAAGACATTTAGTCAAATATGCGAAACATATCACTATGTGCTCTATGTGTTTATATATCAACATTTCTACTAGTGTTAAAAACGTAGGCGAGGTAGCCATGAATATGCACAAATATTAAATATTACGTTTAACTTTAATATCTTATTAAGAGGTAGTTAACTTTTAAGTAAAATTCTCTCGTTAATTTAAAAATAAATTGGACGAATATAATTATACTACAATTTAATATGAATATTTTTATTAATTTTAGTACAGAAAATAAGGTTATTGTTCTTTAATAGGAAGGGAAATAACTAGATTAATGAGTAGATTAATGATTATTTATAAGGGAAGTAAGTCATAAAGAACAATCTACAAATAATAAAATAATTGTTTTGCACAGTTATACATATTATTACATTAATACTTTTGTTTTACTGTAAAAAAAAATTTAATTCCTAACATGTCTTCTTTCATTTTGCCAATTCAACTCTTTATTTAATTACTATAAAGGTGTAATTTGACGTAAAGACACAGCATAAGAATGTCATTTACGGATGTAAGGCGTCAAAACTCTTGGTCATGTCGTTCAGCTAACACTTCACATAATTCGCAATGTGAAGATAATCAAAAATATTAAACCACCATGTTTCCAGTTTTGTAACATGTACACGAATTTGTAAATATGCAAAGAAATGAAAATAAAGTTCACTTAAAAAAAAAAAAAGATGTCCTAAGTTTAATTTTGACTGGCGAATGCCGATTTATTTGAGAAATATATATGTACAATTTGTTTGGTCTTTTTCCCATGAAACATACGTGGTTGTGGTCGCCTACAGTTTGCGTATGCGAATGAACAAGTGTGCCTGGCTACATCATTTCATAAAGGAGAAAAGAAAAATGTAACATTTTATATACATTTATGCTCACGTATCCTATTTCATTGCTAATTATTTTAGATCTGTTGATCTTCTTCTTCTTCTTCTTCGTTCGCCCTGAAAAGGACGGTGGTTACGTTGTGTCTGTTTACAACGTAGCTGTGATATCTGCACCTTTCGGTCGACACATCCGACTTCTGCACGGCATTTTTTAGGACCGGGTTTGCCTTCCCATTTCGATCCACACTCGCTCAGCCAGCCTGCACAGCTGCAGACTGTTTCCAGGACCACCACGTGGAGGTGGAGTGCGGTCTTGACCAGCTCTGGTTCGCTGGTCCTGACGCAGGCAGTCAAGCTATGAGTCGCTGACTGCGGTCTCTATTGCTGCGTCTTGAGGTCCCAGATCTGTTGATCAATGACAATAAAATATTGCATGCATTTAAAAAAAAAAAAAAATATTAAACCAGTATTCATTGGGGAAGGCCAGTCACTGAAATTAGTCTTGGCAGACACTCGGTCACTAAGATTTGAGTGACACCGGAGCTGAACGTGTCCTTGCTTAATTTGGCTACACCTTCTAAGCTAAATGCACAGGTTAAAAACAACAAGCAGTATTTAGAATTCTTGCATTTCTTCCTCGTTATAACCACACCTGTCGCAAAATAGTTAGCGCATTCATATAAAACAGGCATTACTTCTTTTTGTGGTGGAGGGGGGAGAGATATTCGTTAGTACTTAAATACGGGCTCAAACCATCTAACACTACTACGGGCATGTTTTAGAATGGAAACATCACACTCAAGGGTTGACATTCTACAAACTTCAGACGAACAAGAAATAAAACATAAACGTGGAGCCTAAGAAGATAGCGCGCAAAAATGCTGATCTTGGGTAAAATCATCACGCAGACAAACACAGATCAATATATTTTTATGCCTGATCGATAAGAGCGCAGCGACAAATATTTTATTTATCTGACATTTTGTCTCAACTCTATAAAGGACAGTGCATTCAAGAAATTTAAAAATACGATCACTATAATTTCAGGGAAAAAAATTACACACCACAACAAGAAATACCAAAAGAACAAATTTGTGGTTATAAAACAAAATATAAAAGTAAGCAGGCACACACCAAATTATGGATGAGGCACATCAATTTGGATATCGGCCAAATTTGTTATACATTTTAGTCAGCTTTACAAGTTAAAAAAAAAAAAAAGTAACACGCTCTGTGGGCGAGGTAACTTTCTTAGAGTATACTAAACCAGTGGTTCCAACCTGTGGTCCTCAGACCACTTATGGTCCGCGGCACATTATCAGGTGGTCCACGGCTGCGTTATCGATTTGGTATTAAGTGCTTTGATTTTGCTCTGATCCTCCCTACGTTTTTAGTGCTATAAAAACAAAACACAAACCGTTTGCAAGTAGAAACAGCTTTGAGACTGTCTTTCACTTCTGTGGTGAAGTGGGAAGTTATAAATACTTATAAGGGACTTAGTGTACTGACTGAGATCAGCTGTGAAGGTATATATATATATATATCTAATAAGAGTAGTATATTATATATATAACCTTACTTGCTACCACATATCTATATATCTCAGTCAGAATTATTCTGGAATAGTGTGATGCTACGTTATGTGTCTAGGGTATGTGTATGGTGAAGTGTAAGTCACAACAACAGACAGATAAACAATTTAATTTAATCCACTACTCTTAACAACACTGTGACACTCACATACATATAACACTCTATGAGAATATCTTAAAGAAGTCACTAGTAACGTTTCAAATAACAATATGTATTCATTACTGGCATGAATGAATATGTGTCCTGATTCAACTACAAGGGAACCAGGAATCACAATCAATTTAAATTACAAGTTATGTACAGAATGTATTTAATATGAATATTGTAGTGACATATATTATTACAAATGTTCTATGTGTGTCAGTTGTGTAGTAGTAAAATGAGGTAATACTGGTTTTGTTTTGTTCAAGCTCTGTTGGTATTTGTCATCATGACTTCAATAGTTTGTCTTTAGGGACCATTATTGGAGATGTTCACAGTTCCTGATTTTAAGACAAGTAAATTCCCCTCTTAATGTTAATTTTAAAAAGTCATTTCAAGATGAGGGGACATAATGTTGAGCTCAGCTGGCCAACTCTGCTTATCTTGAGTGATGGCGGCAGGAAAGGACTCCTCTGCTCGAATTCTCCTCTGGGCTCAGGAGACACCTCACTGATAGCTAAAAAGACCAAGGAGTATGCTGTCCGACTCTGGATTCAGCAAATCTCTGACCAGGTGCTGCTCACTACCATCAAGACCACTGTCCCTGAAATCAAGAAGGATGTACCTTCTACTTCATAACTAATTTATATTCTCTTTTACACTGATCACAATACAGCACAAACATTGCGTTCAGAGCGTTAGGCCAACAGTCAGCTTCATTTGAAATACTTTATTCCAGTATTACCCTTCTTAATGGTTACTACGCCTCTGCACTTCCAGCATTATTTCTTTCTAGTCAATCATCCAGGTGTCAGTGTACTATTTGGCCATTCCATGCCGTTTTACTTCTCTCCGACACCCTCTGTTCAGGCTGGAGCATTATAGGCTTTACCTCACGTTTGCCACTGAACTACACATATATATACAGGCATAAATCAACAATTCACATTCAATTTTTCATTAAAAGATACTGAATGGTTCAAGCTTACCACAATTTCATGGAAATAAACACAGATACGTTGATTAGCAATGAATTCTGGCACAAACTGGCACAAATTCCGTTCTGCCTATGTTCCAGGCTTTTATTTTAGCAAAAATGTGAGCTGGCTTCAACGTACTGTCGCTTTATCAAGCTTATTTGAATTAGTGGTCTCGAACTAACGCTCCCAAGTGTGTATATCAGCGAGACTGGCCAATGAGCCACGTTTCGACAAGTGTTTGAAAAAATGTTATCTTTTCCCGTCTCCCCTAACAACCAAGATAGTATTTATAGCCCGACCAATCGTGGTTAGGCTTTCATTTGTTGCGCTCCAATCAATTTGGAGTTTACATGGTAGGCTATTTATGTAACGTAAGGTTTTTTCAAACACGTTATAAAAAAAATTTTATGAGCAGAAATGATTTTATGCTGTCAGGCACCCCCAATATTTTATTTTGGGTATAATTTATTAATTCCTGGACTATTTGCGTAACGTTTTACATATTATTTGTCAGCAAACCCTAAGGAACCCAAAAATACTAATTTAAAGGAGCTACGTGGCTGCGTTCAAAATATGCAATTTCTTCTATCTCCTGTTTAGAAGATGTGCTGTCTGGGTACTGTTATGTGTTCAAACGTAAACCCATATAATGTTGTCTTTTCTAATAAGAGTCTGTTATGATTTATAAACCTAACTCTGGGAAAGGGTAGTGTATTTTATCACTGTCCGTCTGAAAAAAAATTAGTGCATGTAGACTTACACGCGTGATGGTAGTAATTGTGTATCGCGCGAAGCGGGTTTAGTGTTCGGCTTTCTGCCTCTCCCTTCTCTTTTTATCCCTTTAGTCCATCTGTTCGTTCGTTTTGGTAACGCAGTATAATTAATGTTAGGGTTAATTTAGGTCATTACGCAGTACGTCTCAATGTTTTTCCAAGAAATACAGCACACGTTTCATTGAAGAAGGCGGGTAATAATACAGTAAGCTTTACTATCAACGTGAAAGCGTTACAATTTGCAGACGAAGCAGAAAACAAGGGGGATTTCGAGTACATTCTTTGTGACAGCACTGTCATTTTACCATTGCTCTTCTCTTTATTAATTTTATTTGTTAGGCTTCATATTTACCTAATAATTTATATATGTGGATTAGAATATTTCATGACACCTCCCCTCTTAAAACAGACATTATATGTCAGTCCTTTATTCTATATACACATAGAGAAATTTATTATTATTTCTGGGGTTTACGGTGATTCTCATCACACGGATGGCGGCTTAAAAAATCCGCTCCCAGATTTGGTTTTCCAGATATATATTCAATGCTAAAATTATATGGAGCCAGAAGCAAAGACCATCGGAGTAACCTAGAGTTCTCATGCTTAGCCTGTGCTAAAAACGATAAAGGTTTGTGGTCAGTTTGCAACTTAAATGCCTTCCCATATAGATAAATATTGAATTTCTTTATTGCCCATATTACTGCAAGACATTCTTTTTCGCTAGTTGAGTAGTTGATTTCAGCTTTATTCAACTTTCTGCTAGCATATGCCACTGGGCTTAATTCCCCATCCAATGCATCTGATTTCTGTAGTAAAGTTGCACCTAGCCCAATATTACTTGCATCCGTCCTTACTATGAATTCTTGACTTAAGTCAGGTAATTTCAAAATGGGTTTACTTGTGAGCTTTTCCTTCAATTCTTGGTAAGTCATTTCACATTGTGGTGTCCATGTAATGCGATCTGGAAGTCCTTTACGTGTCAATTCCGTTAAAGGTGCACATATGGAATTAAAGTTTTTGATATACTTCTGGTAGAAACCACATAATGAGACAAAGGATCTCACGTCCTTCTTGGTTTGTGGTCTCGGGGCTTTCTGTAGTTTCTCTAAATTCTTTGGGTCAGGGGTCATGTTTCCCTGATAAACTGTGTGTCCCAAAAATTCCAATTCTTTACATCCAACGCAACATTTGGTTGGTCGGGCTGTTAAATTTGCCTCCCTAAGTCGATCAAACAGCATGTTCAGAGAGTCAATGTGTTCCTCAAATGTTTCTGTTGCTATAAGGATATCATCCATAAAATTTGTTATACAGGGATTATTCAGAGGATCCAATAATTTTCTCATCATTCTAGAGAAGACACTAGGCGCATTCTTCAATCCAAATGGCAATCTATTAAACTCATAGTGTCCTTCTGAGGTACTAAAAGCTAGGTATGGTCTAACCTCAGGCTTTACTGGAATCTGATAGTATCCTTTACTCAGATCCACTTTTGAGAAATATTTAGCTTTATTTAGTCTGGCAAACAGCTGATTTGTATCCGGCAATGGATCCACCTGTCCTTCTGTAATAGCATTCAGTCTCCTGTAATCTATACAGAGTCTATGTTCTCCAGAGGGCTTCCTTAAGAGTACAACACCGGAACTATACGAAGACTCACTGTGCGAAATAATTCCTTCCTTCAACAGATAGTCTATCTCTTCCTTCAAAGCTTTTTCCTTAGCAAACGGAATCGAATATGGTTTCATACAGACAGGTGTGGAGTCTATTAGTTTCATATCATATTCCAATAGGTTTGTATGCCCTGGTCGGTCTGTTAACACCTCTGCATGATTATTTAGAACCTGTTGCACTCTCTCTTTCTGAGTTTTCGTTAAATGTGTACTGATTTTCACCTGTGCTGCTGTCTCACAGGGGTGTAATGGATATTCAAATGATGAAAGTGGTTCCTTTTTCATCTCCATGGCGATGGACAAGGTCAACAAGTGTGTCTCTTCCTGATGTTCTCTTTCCAAATATTTCTTCAGGAGATTCACATGATAGATTTTTTCTTTCCCCTTCTTATCTATCTTATAATTTGTTCTAGACACCTTCTCTAGAACTGTATATGGACCCTGCCATCCAATTTGTAACTTATTCTGACTCCCGGGCAAAAGAAGCAGTACTTTCTCTCCCACAGCCAAATTTCTGTCTTTCGCCTTCCTGTTATAATAGGCAGCATGTTTCTTCCTGGCTTGTTTCAAATTTTCATTGGCAAGTTTCCAGCCAGTTTTTAACCGAGTGGTCAGCTCATTCACATATTGGTATGAAGATGTAATGTTTTCCTCTGCCTTTTCATCAGTCCACGTTCTTAACAAAGCTTCAAGTGGACCTTTTATTGGCCTTCCAAACAATAATGTTGCCGGGGCCATACCGGTTGAACTATGGGGTACCTCCCGATAAGCAAAGAGGGCGGCGTGCAGGTACTGGTCCCATGTATCTGGTTTTTCGTGTGCCAACTTTCTCAGGATCGACATCAATGTGCCGTTAAATCTTTCCACTTGGCCGTTCCCTTGGGGATGATACACACTACAATGGAAGTGTTTGGCCTGAAAGATCCTGAAAACTTCTTCAGTTAGTTTCCCCTTGAACTGAGAGCCATTATCAGTCAAGATTTGATTGGGAAAGCCTAACCTTGTGAAAATTGTGAGCAATGCCTCTGCCACATGTTTAGAATCAATCGATGACAGGGCTACTGCCTCTCCCCACATAGAACAAGTGTCCACCAGAGTCAGAATGTAGCTGTTCCTTCTCTTGGTTCGGGTGAGAGGTCCCACAAGATCCACGGCAACTCTCTCAAAGGGTGTTCCCACTATGGGCATTTCCCCCAGAGTTGCTGGTGCAGTCCAATGTTTAGGTGCTACTCGTTGGCACTCTGGACAGGATTTTACATATCGTTTGATATCTTCAGTTATTCCTGGCCAGAAATAGTGACAAGCTATTCGCTGTCCTGTTGCGCTGATTCCCATATGACCACTGAAGGGAATCGCATGCCCTAGTTCCAACACTTTAGTCCTATATGAAGTGGGAAGGACCAGCTGTCCGTGACCATTGGATTCAGATCCAGCCTTCCTATATATCAATTTGTTCTTCATATAAAACTCTCCCTTGCCTGGAGGTGTATGAGATTTGGGCAACTTCTTGAAACATGGCTTGAGTGTTTTGTCCTCAGCCTGTGCCTTCCTCATCTCATCTGGGTGAGTATTTATGGGATTATCCTCCTCCTTCTTTGTCTGTGATCTGGTCTGCACTGTTGCCAATATCACAGGTCTCTTGGGATTCCCCAAGAAGACATATCTACACCCCAATATTAGAGGGTAGATTGGCTCATTTATCACTGCTGCTTTTATGATTCCTTCCACATATCGCGTTTTCACTTTTATTCGGGCGACGGGAAGTGTCATGGTAGCTACATCCTTGGTTGCAGTTTGAATCTCCACTGTTTCTGTGGTGTATTGATCGGCCTGCACCAGGTGAGAACTCACAACGGAATCGTAATCTAAACCGGTATCATATAAACATCTTATAGTGACACCATTACAAATGACATCTTCACACACTGGGGGGTGGTATGGTTCCTGTAATTCTTCAGGTTTGCCCTTCTTTTCCTTTTTCCCCGATGTCATAGCAGCAAAATGAGGAGGTTTCCTTCTACAATGGTCAGTGTCATGATTGTTCATCTTACAATTTTTACACCACCTTTTTCCTTGGTTGAAAGATTTTCTTTCATCATATTTCCTTTCATCGAATTGTGGGAATTTATTTTTATTGTCATACCGTGGCCTATCAAATTGGTGCTTACCTTTATTTTGATCCTTAGGATCAAATTTATTAAAGTTCTGTGGTGCCCTAAAGTTGTCCACCTGTTTCTTTTTATTACCTGTTACCTCTGCTTGAGCTGCTTGATACCTTTCAGCAACATTTAGCAACTCACCCAGCCTCTCTGCACCTTGTTCCATGAGAAACTTTCTCAGGTCTGGAGCCATGGACTCTCTTAGTTGCTCTATAAGGACCATTTCCTTAAGATCTTGGGTTTTCCCCAGAGAAGTCCATTTCTCCAAGTATGTCTCTATTCGTGCAGAGAACTGGTGATAGGTTTCACCTGACAGTAGTTTAGCATTCCTAAATTTTTTCCTGTAAAACTCTGCATTCTTTTCATACCTTAACAAAAGAGCCTGCTTTAGCATGTCATAATTTTCCTGATCACCTCTGCTCATTTTTGCAAAAACTTCATAAGCTGCCCCACGAAGTCCCTGAGATAACTTTAAGCTCCACCTTTCTCTCTCCAACCCATACGTGGTAGCTAATAGTTCGTACCTATTTATATAGCTCTCAATATCATCGTCTTTCTCAACAAAATGATCTAAATGAAAATTCATAGCTGAGATTGAGGCTCCTTGAGTAACCGTAGCATCAGAGGCAAAGGGACTGGCACCATTTTCAGGAGCATGGCCTTGAAACTCAAACTCCCTTAGTCGTAACTCATGTTCCCTTTGTAATCTTTTCTCCTCCTTTTCTGCTTCCCTCTCTGCAGTCAATCTTCTTTCTTCTGCAGCTACTTTCTTCTCTTCTCTTTCTGCTTCCCTTTCTGCAGCCTGTCTTCTTTCTTCTGCCTCCAATTTCTTAGCCTCAGCCTCAATCTGCAACCTCTTAGTCTCAGCCTCAGCTTCAATCTGCAACCTCTTAGTCTCAGCCTCAGCTTCAAATTGTAACTTCTTAATTTCCCTTTCAGCCTCTAACCTTCTTTCGGCTTCAAACCTTCTTTCTTCGCGTTCAATAAATTTGTCACATTCCGTAGTAACATAGGCAACCATAACTTGCCCATCTAATCCTAACTCTTTTGCAGTCTGAACCGCAGCAGATCGAAATTTGGCCAGGTCCGCCATTGTCTATCAGGTAACTTAATACAATGTCTAACCAACAATTCAATCTCTAATGGACAACACAGGCACCGTGAGCTCAACCTTATTTAATTCCACCCAAGGATACCTTTTAATTCTTATATTCCCTGAAGTGAATTACCCCCAATATTTTTAATAGTTAAAGATTCAAAATCCCAAGAGCGAGACCCCAATATATGTGGTGAAGTGGGATGTTATAAATACTTATAAGGGACTTAGTGTACTGACTGAGATCAGCTGTGAAGGTATATATATATATCTAATAAGAGTAGTATATTATATATATAACCTTACTTGCTACCACATATCTATATATCTCAGTCAGAATTATTCTGGAATAGTGTGATGCTACGTTATGTGTCTAGGGTATGTGTATGGTGAAGTGTAAGTCACAACAACAGACAGATAAACAATTTAATTTAATCCACTACTCTTAACAACACTGTGACACTCACATACATATAACACTCTATGAGAATATCTTAAAGAAGTCACTAGTAACGTTTCAAATAACAATATGTATTCATTACTGGCATGAATGAATATGTGTCCTGATTCAACTACAAGGGAACCAGGAATCACAATCAATTTAAATTACAAGTTATGTACAGAATGTATTTAATATGAATATTGTAGTGACATATATTATTACCAATGTTCTATGTGTGTCAGTTGTGTAGTAGTAAAATGAGGTAATACTGGTTTTGTTTTGTTCAAGCTCTGTTGGTATTTGTCATCATGACTTCAATAGTTTGTCTTTAGGGACCATTATTGGAGATGTTCACAGTTCCTGATTTTAAGACAAGTAAATTCCCCTCTTAATGTTAATTTTAAAAAATCAGTTCAAGATGAGGGGACATAATGTTGAGCTCAGCTGGCCAACTCTGCTTATCTTTAGTGATGGCGGCAGGAAAGGACTCCTCTGCTCGAATTCTCCTCTGGGCTCAGGAGACACCTCACTGATAGCTAAAAAGACCAAGGAGTATGCTGTCCGACTCTGGATTCAGCAAATCTCTGACCAGGTGCTGCTCACTACCATCAAGACCACTGTCCCTGAAATCAAGAAGGATGTACCTTCTACTTCATAACTAATTTATATTCTCTTTTACACTGATCACAATACAGCACAAACATTGCGTTCAGAGCGTTAGGCCAACAGTCAGCTTCATTTGAAATACTTTATTCCAGTATTACCCTTCTTAATGGTTACTACGCCTCTGCACTTCCAGCATTATTTCTTTCTAGTCCATCATCCAGGTGTCAGTGTACTACTTGGCCATTCCATGCCGTTTTACTTCTCTCCGACACCCTCTGTTCAGGCTGGAGCATTATAGGCTTTACCTCACGTTTGCCACTGAACTACACATATATATACAGGCATAAATCAACAATTCACATTCAATTTTTCATTAAAAGATACTGAATGGTTCAAGCTTACCACAATTTCATGGAAATAAACACAGATACGTTGATTAGCAATGAATTCTGGCACAAACTGGCACAAATTCCGTTCTGCCTATGTTCCAGGCTTTTATTTTAGCAAAAATGTGAGCTGGCTTCAACGTACTGTCGCTTTATCAAGCTTATTTGAATTAGTGGTCTCGAACTAACGCTCCCAAGTGTGTATATCAGCGAGACTGGCCAATGAGCCACGTTTCGACAAGTGTTTGAAAAAATGTTATCTTTTCCCGTCTCCCCCAACAACCAAGATAGTATTTATAGCCCGACCAATCGTGGTTAGGCTTTCATTTGTTGCGCTCCAATCAATTTGGAGTTTACATGGTAGGCTATTTATGTAACGTAAGGTTTTTTCAAACACGTTATAAAAAAAATTTTATGAGCAGAAATGATTTTATGCTGTCAGGCACCCCCAATATTTTATTTTGGGTATAATTTATTAATTCCTGGACTATTTGCGTAACGTTTTACATATTATTTGTCAGCAAACCCTAAGGAACCCAAAAATACTAATTTAAAGGAGCTACGTGGCTGCGTTCAAAATATGCAATTTCTTCTATCTCCTGTTTAGAAGATGTGCTGTCTGGGTACTGTTATGTGTTCAAACGTAAACCCATATAATGTTGTCTTTTCTAATAAGAGTCTGTTATGATTTATAAACCTAACTCTGGGAAAGGGTAGTGTATTTTATCACTGTCCGTCTGAAAAAAAATTAGTGCATGTAGACTTACACGCGTGATGGTAGTAATTGTGTATCGCGCGAAGCGGGTTTAGTGTTCGGCTTTCTGCCTCTCCCTTCTCTTTTTATCCCTTTAGTCCATCTGTTCGTTCGTTTTGGTAACGCAGTATAATTAATGTTAGGGTTAATTTAGGTCATTACGCAGTACGTCTCAATGCTTTTCCAAGAAATACAGCACACGTTTCATTGAAGAAGGCGGGTAATAATACAGTAAGCTTTACTATCAACGTGAAAGCGTTACAATTTGCAGACGAAGCAGAAAACAAGGGGGATTTCGAGTACATTCTTTGGGACAGCACTGTCATTTTACCATTGCTCTTCTCTTTATTAATTTTATTTGTTAGGCTTCATATTTACCTAATAATTTATATATGTGGATTAGAATATTTCATGACAACTTCTAGTGAGCGAAATGCAAGCACAAGGCTCCCATTTAATATTTTTAAAATTTAACCATTGAATTGAATGGATACATAGTATTTAACCAATATGTATGTAACCAGTATGTATGTAACCATTAAATTGTATGTATAATTTTTTTTTCATTACTACTACTTTACAATGTCCTTGTCATCTGGCAAATAATTAACAACTTGTGTTATTGAATATAGGCCTATTCAACTATTGAATAAAAACAGTTAAGTGTTACGGCATTGCGATATTACATATAAGCTGGTGGTCCGCAACTTATGTGTAGTTGGAAAAGTGGTCCTTAGATGTAAAAAGGTTGGGAACCATTGTACTAAACGATCAAACATCAAGAGAAAAGCATGTTAACCATTAACGTTAAGAGATCTGCAGATTGACCAAAAGTACGTTTCAGAAAACCAATGAAGGAAAACGAAAGAGAGGCCGATCAAAAACAACCTGGCGGAGGATTGTGGAGGCTGAGATGCAAAGAATGAACCAGAGTTGGGGCACTGTACGAAGGATGGCCGCCGACCGAGCAAAGTGGAATCAATTTGTTGTTGCCCTACAAGACGCCACTAGGCGTAATGGCCACTGACTGCTTTGACGGTCGGCGGCTAAGGATCAAAGAAGAAGAGGAAGACGTTTCAGAAAAACCAGTGGTTCTACACGACAGCGTCATGGCTGAGTTTAACTCAACTTTTTTTTATTTTGTTTATTTACTGAGTCCTGATTATTTTGAAACATTAAATGACATATTAGAAAAGGGAAAGTTTCCTATCAGTTTAAACTAGTCCTACATAAAAACAATATGCACAGGATGAAGAAGCATTTAAAAAAAAATGTCAGACCTATTTCTCTTCAACTTACAGGACGTTTCAGAAAACCCATGAAGGAAAACGAAAGAGAGGCCGATCAAAAACAACCTGGCGGAGGATTGTGGAGGCTGAGATGCAAAGAATGAACCAGAGTTGGGGCACTGTACGAAGGATGGCCGCCGACCGAGCAAAGTGGAATCAATTTGGTTCTAGTTCGCTTCAAATTTATCAAGATGCACAAGATGGACTACCGTTGCCTGCCCATCAGGAGCAGACAGTCAAAGGCACAGGCCTAGCTGTTGACGACCTCTAGCACTGATATAAGCAACGGAAAAGATAAGTCTAGGTGTTTAACTGTTGTTATTGCAAACAGTGCTAACTGAGTCCATGCCCTCTGCCTACATCGGCATGTTTTTACCTATGTTTAATGTACTTTTTGTTGTCTTAATGTGTTGTTAATTCGTGGGAGGTAGGGAGGATGAACCGAAATTAGATTCTGTGGCTCTCACGATGCCTGAATTGATTTCGGTCGTTTCTTAGGGCAGTTAAACGATTGCACTTTTGGAAGCCTCATTGAGGTTTGCCATTGGACTATCTGTCCAAATCTGCTGTCGTTTGACGATTTGTGTTAGCTGTACCGTTCCGTAGATAACTGGTGTATTTTATTCGAGGAAGTGGAGGGGAACTGCGGTAAGACGTGGAATACGATGGATGGGTTTGAAAAAAAATCGAAAAAAGGTGATTCGTCTTACGAGGACAAAAGACAAAGAAAATAGTCTACGTTACGGCCACAAGGCCTTCGTCAGGAAAGGAAAGAAAGTGAAGGCTAGATAGGACACATAAAAACTAAATAAAATAAAAACTGGGTACTTCCCTGAAGGCAAGAACCGAAATTCTATCAAAATCGCTGTCTGTTTGTAAGCGCGTGGCTGAATTTCGGTTCTTGCCTTCAGGGAAGTACCCAGTTTTTATTTTATTTAGTTTTTATGTGTCCTATCTAGCCTTCACTTTCTTTCCTTTCCTGACGAAGGCCTTGTGGCCGTAACGTAGTGTATTTTATTCGTACTCAGTTAACAATTTTATTCAGTTTTGTATCATGTTCGTTAACTATTTCGTCCAGTCTACTCTCACTATAATTTATTTTATGATTGTTAAATGTTCGTCCGTTATGAGTCCTGTGATGTCATCAGTTTTTGCAGTCATTTTTTTTGTGTACTTTGAATATTAAGTTGACCTCGGGTCAGACCTTGACCCTTCATTTGGCTTGTGACACTTCCGCTTGTTTTATTTAGTTCATAAATTCATTGTTAATTGTGAAAATGTCTTGTTTGCGTCTTGACATTGTTTGTACCCTTTAGTTGCATCATTATTTTGTTTGTCCTCATGATATATATTAAATACTACATTAATAATATGATATTATATGCAATAATACACTTGTAATTTAATTTAATTAATTGTTTCTGATATTTAAGGTTAATATGGGACATTGCATAATTATGCAGTGATAGTCCAAGAAAGTAGCACTACAATTTATAAGAGATGCCTAGGGCATAATAATATATTATATATATTGACCAAATAAAATAATCTTATAGTCTACCTTTGAGGTAATAGACCCATTGTATATTATTTAATATACTTTTCTGGTACTAAGAGAGTGACTTAGTACATTGAACAATATAATTACTAGGAATCATACCCAACATTATTGGATATTAAGATTAATTGTGTGAAGTAATTACATAATAGTTAACAGATATCATAACTATTTATGATATAGTATTATTTAGATACAATATTGTTACAAAATATTGTCTATTAGTTGAACTTAGACATTAGAGTTCAGTACTATTGTGATTATTTATATTGAATATTTCTAAGTTGAGTAAGTATAATAATTACTCTGAAGCTACTATTGACTATTTTAATCAGTAATTATCAATAATTACTTACAGATAAAAGTCAAAATGCTTACTATAGACCATTTCGTTAAAATTGGTAGGGAATATGGTTATAAATCTCAAGAACTTCGTCAGTTTGCTGAGGCAGAACTGGAAAAACATGAAAGAAAAGAAGCAGAGAAAAAGGCTGCATTAAAGAAAGAGGAAGAGGAACAAAAGGCTGCATTAAAGAAAGAGGAAGCAGAACGTGAGATGAAGCAAATTGCCAAGGAAAATAGATTAAGAGAAATTGCTCAACAGGAAGAAGAGAATAAATTGAAACGAGAGGAAATTATTTTACAACAAGAAATGGAATTGGCGCGTATTAAATTGGAGACAGCAAGATTACAAGCACAAAGTGCTGATGCAAACCAGAATAATAACGCACAAAATGGATCATCATCCAGCCAAACTAAACATTTCTACAACTTTAAATTACCCACTCTCAACTTAAACGTGGACGACCTTTCATCGTTCCTGTCACGTTTTGAACAAACTTGCAAAACTAACCATTTGCCTGAAGAGTCATGGGTACTCAAGTTAAATGAATTCTTGGTTGGAGAACCACTAACGGCTTCTCAAAATGCTGACCCATCAATAGCAAATAACTACGGTGCTATTAAGTCCTTGCTTTTACGAAGGTTTCACCTGGACGAGGAACACTGTAGGTTGAAATTTAAGGGAATTTTACCTGAATCTCCAAAAGATTTTGCAGGATTCATTGCGAACATACGCAATACGTTTAATAGATGGGTTGAACTGGCAGAAGTCAACAAATCATACGACAAATTAGTTGATTTACTACTACGGGATAAGGTATCATCTTCGGTTAGCCAGCCATTTTTTGCATATTTGCAGGAGCGTAAACCAGGTACTATGGACGAGTTAGAAAAAATTTCTTTAAACTACTGTTCGGCACATCCGAATGCAACCATTTCTAACTCCTCATTAAGAGAACCTCTACCTGTGGCGTCTAATATGGCCTACAATCATAATAACAAACAAAGACATCACAGTGTAGACAGAAGCAGGTTCCAAAGAAATCACAATGTTAACTTTCAGAAGGGACATAATAATGATTTCAACAATAAAAATGAGTTCAACAGAGGTAGATCACGAGATAGAAATTATTCACCTCAAACAAACTACCACAATGGTCAACATAACACTAATTATAATCGATCACATACTCCCAATAATAATAGTAACTGGAATGGTAATAATCATGGCTCGAGACATCGAGATAATAGTTACTATAGAGGACGACGAGATAATTCTAACAATTATACTCGGAATCGATCTCATTCTCGGGATCATCTCATTACAACCATAATACAGGGGCGGCAGTTACAAATAATACTACCCCTATAGCTCAGGTCCCACTTGACAATAATACAACACAGTCTTCTGCTGCATGTTTTGCTATTAATTATAATGTGGCAAATAGTTGCCAACAATGCAATCTTATTTTTCAGAAGGCGAAAGAAACAGTGCTTAACTGCGGACATATTACACCAGAGGTAGGTCTTGCAGTCAACGATGGAACAGGCTTACTAATTTTTAACAGGGGATTAGTTAATGGATCCGTCGTCTCAGTGCTGAGGGATTCAGGATCCACAACGATCGGTATACGTCAGTCGCTGGTACATCCTAGCTGTGCGACAGGAGAATATGTACGCTGCATGACATTTGGTGGAACTATTGAGTTCTACCCAACAGCTATTGTTCATATTAGAACACCTTTTTTCACAGGGAATGTAAAAGTATGTATGCTAAAAAAGCCTATAGCTGATCTGATGGTTGGTCGTATACACGGCAGTAAAGATTGTACTCCAGATGAGATCATAGAATGGGAGAAACATAACCTATGCACTGGAAACGCCGTGACGACTAGAGCGCAGACTCAACTCATGGAGAAAGTTGATGATAATAAAATGGATGCAGACAACCAAGAGGAATTTGTAGTCAATTCACCTATTGACAGGGAAACATTTGCAACCAAACAAAAAGAGGATAAATCTTTAAAAAAATTTTTTAAGTTGGTTGATAAAGTTGACAATCTATCCTCAGGTAATAATAACAAACATTGGTTTGTTATTAAAAATGACATATTGATTAGATGTTTTAATGACAAATCACAAATGAAACAACAAGTTATGGTCCCGTATACTTTTAGACGGTACATTCTTCAACATGCACATGACTCACATTGTGCTGGACATATGGGATATACTCGAACACGATCTCGAGTACTGTCTTCATTCTTTTGGCCAGGAGTGTTGTTGCGTGCATATTTTTGACGCACATATTACAAAAAAATCGATATGGTTATTTAATATGGGAAAAATATAGTCATGCATCCATCTGTGTATGAAAATGCTGTTTATTGTAAAAGCGAGATAATCCATGTTTGATTCACTCTTTTGATTATAGGAGTAATCGGTCTGGATATCGATCCAGCGCAAGAATAGTACGCTTGCGTTTGTACTTAATTTTAGGGCCAGAAAATATATTAATTTGCTTATTGTGTTTATGGCCTGAATTCATATGTATTACATATTATTAGTACAAGTAGAATCAGTCCTATATTGTATATTTTGGATGGGTATGAGGGACTAGATTCTTGTTAGCGGAAGTATGAGTTGTCTTAACAAGTCGTGATGAGTTCCGATGTACTGCTAAGAATGGCGGGGTACGTTTTTCAAGAGCTGGTCCCTTCGTCAAGAAAAAATGTCTTACGAAGTGGTTTTTTCTTCTGGAGGAGATAGTGTCTCTACGATAGTTTGTGTTAGAGACTCTCCTTATGTCAGTATATAGATGATTCGGACTCCAGGTAAACCCAGCTCGTATTTTTGATGATCTCTCGTCGGTTAGGCCTAGCTTGACTTTTGGGTGCTTCGATATGCTAGTGTCGTGTTTTGTATCGACGAAGATGACAGATTTTCCTGCAGCGGTTATGGCTACGTGAACTAACCTGATCACCGTAGTGCTGCATGGAACCATGCATGAAATCCTTTATATATCCATTGTAAATTAACTTTGGCTGATATTCTTCCTATGAATGAGTGAACGACAACTCAGGAAGGTAGCCATGTTGGATTTCGGTCATCGTCTGTTTTGATCACTGCCAAGAGAACAGATTATTTATCTTATTATCGGACAGTGACAGAGAGATCTCAATCCTGCTAGAAACCCCCTTTTCGTGGTTTCATAAGATGATGTATCATGACATTGAACTTTGATGTACTACCCATTATTTCTGCATGTGTCATGACTTCAGATCTGCTATGTATACCTACAAATTGTTATGTCAACAAAGCCTGATGTACTCGTATGTCCCAGTGTGTACGTCTGAATAAATTGAGTAAACTAAGATTCCAGCAGTCTGCATTGGTGCCTTGTAGACACATGTGTATGAGTGATTATATTGGTCAGCACACGAACAGTACACCATTCGCGGTAATCACACTCTACACTACTACTTCATACATACACCATCCTGCGTCGGCTGAAGTGACCAAGTTTAGGGCCTGCTTCCCCTGGAGCCTTTGCCTTCCCTAACTCAGGACTAGGGTGAGTTACCCATTTACAGCTGGGTAGACTGGAGCATGCCTGATCTCAACAACACACCACTCTTCCTTACAGAGCAGACAGACTGATACTTTACAGTGGTGTACTACAGGTGTAGTAAGAAATAACGTCTTTACAGTGGCGAGCCAGATTCCTGGGTCCAGCTTACGCAGTTTTGTGTTGAGAATCACAGTTTACAGCTGAAAGAACATTTGTTTGAACACATCAACACCAGTAGGACAGCTTGACCTGTATTACCGATAGGATGCTGTATCTAGGTCAGCACTTGTTGACAGTTTTTCGCTGTACAGACAGTATTACACAGGACAGTGGTATCAAGTGTAGAAAATATCTGGAGCAATATTGTTGACATTTCTCAATGTACAGAAGAATCGCAGTGTTGCTGAATAAAGTGCATAGTTCATCGTGGGATCTTCATATGCTCAACAGAGAAAAAATTGACAGTGTAATAGTTTAAACTTAAGTCTATTACTGAATAAAGTGGCAAGTTAGTATTATTTAAATAAACTGTGCCTACTTTACAACACTATACTGGCAACACATTCCATTCATGACATAAAATGATATTGTATGCTATATGCTATTTATGCTTACATGTTATTTGTTGTGTATTAAATTAGTTTATATTCTGTGTGACTAGAACAGGAAATACCGAGTAATATTGGTCTTGTTCTGGCGTTCGATAGGGAGCAAGTTCTTAATTGAAATTTGCTTGCAACATAGTTTGCAAATATTTGGTTAGTTGTGACGACTGTTTCATATTTGTATTTGTAACATTTTTTGTGTTCCTTAGTTTTGTTTAATTTGTTTGTATAATTGTAGGTCTCATCTTTCCTTTCATTTCAGTTTTTTACACCCTTATGTTTATACACTGTAGCGTTATTTGTCTTGTTATCTTATGGCAGTTATCATCACAGGTTCTGTGATCATTTTTTTCATTTCCCCTATTTAATTTAATTTGATCTCTGCAAATGTTTTCAGATTGTCTTTTCTTGTTTGTCATTTGTAATGTCTTTAGTTGACATATGACGTATAGTGGTATACACTGATAGTATAGTACAGATCAGTACTTTCTGATTGTTATTGGAAAAGGGAAATATTTTTTTCCACAGGTACTCAAGTGATCTTTGATTACATTGAGATATACAAGACCTTTGTAAGGCTTGTCTCCCAAAGTTATTGGTAAAGGGAAATATTTTTTTCCACAGGTACTCAAGTGATCTTTGATTACAGTGAGGTATACAAGACCTTTGTAAGGCTTGTCCCCACAGTATTTGAGATACAATTATTGTTGTCCACAGGTACTCAAGTTATCATTGGTTATTGTAAACCATACAAGTTTGGACTAAGACTAAGTCTAAGGTATAGACTTGTCTCCCATTAACAAAGAGAGTAATTTATTTACTTTTTCAGGTTTCTGATTTAAGAAGACAATATGTCTACCTTAGATTATTTCATTACACTAGGAAAATCTTTTGATAAGACTGGAAAAGACTTAGAACAATGGGCTGTTGCTCAATATGACAAAGCATTAGCTGCAGAAGAGAAAAAAATTGCTGCTGCTGTTGAAGAAAAAAAATTGCTGCTGAGGAAAAAAAAAGCTGCGGCTGAGGAGAGAAGACTTCAAATAGAAGAAAAAAAAGCTGCTGCAGAAGAAAGGAAAGCCTTAGCTGAAGAAAAAAGATTAGAAAAAGAAGCTGATACTGCTGCTGAACTTAAGAAATTGCAGATGCAAGTGGAGGAAAGGAGATTTGAGGCAGAACAGAAGAAATTAGAAGCTGCTGCAGAACAGAAAAAACTAGAAGTTGCTGCTGCGGCAGAACAGAAAAAACTAGAAGCTGCTGCAGAACAGAAAAAACTAGAAGTTGCTGCTGCTGCAGAACAGAAAAAACTAGAAGCTGCTGCAGAACAGAAAAGATTAGATAGAGAAGCTGAAGAGAGAAAAGCAATAAGAGAACATGAGTTTGAATTAGAGAAATTAAAATTGACATGTATGAGTAATGTTAATCAGGCATCTGGTGGTAATGGTAAACCCTTTGTGTACAAGGTCAAAGTACCAGCGTTTAACCCTACCAGTGATGACATAACATTTTGGCTTTCTAGATTTGAACGGGCTTGTCGATCTCATAATGTTGACAAATCACAGTATGTGAATCAGTTGTCTGAAAATCTAAAAGGGGAGTCTCTGAGTAAGTTATATTTTGTTGAAGAGGCCGACAAAGACAATTATGATGCTGTTAGGGCAGCTTTGATAAAGAGATATCAGCTGTCTGAGGAAGGTTACCGTCTTTTGTTTAAAACAATGAGACCTGAGGTAGGTGTAGAATTCTCAGATTTCATCTCAAAAGCACGAATTACACTTTCACGATGGATTGAATTATCCAAAACAGAGAAAACATTTGATGGTCTTACAGATTTATTGCTAAGAGACAAGGTCATGTCTTCTGTAAATAAATCATTCCTAGAGTTCTTACATGAGCGTAAACCTAGTACAATAAAGCAAATGGAAGAATATTGTGACCAGTATGCCACGGCACACCCTGACATGATTCTTAGTAACTCTAACATTAAAGAGAGTATGCCAGTTGCTTCGGCAACAGAATGTAATCAGAATTACTCACACAAATTCCAAGGAGCTAAAAATAAATTTGATAAAAAGATTAATTGGAATGAAGGCAAGACTAGATGATCTGGCATTGGGACGTCTAAAGCGTAGCAGCTTTGTGCATCGGGGGAAAAGACTTATAAGACAGCATCAAGAAGACCTATCCATGAAGACAACACCACTGAAGCCCACCCTATACCCTGTACCATGGGAGCAGGCCAGCAGTGCCCTCCAAATTAATACAACAGTCAGTGGTCTCACAAGTGGATGTGAGTATAATGATCTGCAAAAACGAACTGCTACATTGAGTATGATCCAAGAAAGCTATCCCGATCAATCATGGATACATGCTATACAGATGGATCAGCAACTAATGCTGTTAGGAATGGAGGTGCCGGTATCTTTATCTCATATCCTGACAACCACTATGAGACTAGGCACATTCCCACTGGTAAATTCTGTTCCAACTATACAGCTGAGGTTCAAGCTCTAGAGCAAGCTGCAAATATGATTTATAACACCAACTCTGACTGCCACCAGGTAGTCATCCTCACAGATGCACTGTCTGTCCTGCAAGCTCTCAAGGGTGGTAAACTCCCGCATCTGAGAAATGAACTAAACAAGGTAGCTGCCAAAAAGAGAACCATACTTCAGTGGGTACCATCTCATTGTGGTGTACCCGGAAATGAAAAGGCAGATAAACTTGCAAAAAAGGGAGGAGAATGTGAACAAGAAGATAATGAAGTCACATACTTTGAGAAAAAGAGAGCTATCCAGACTATCAGAAGAGAACAGAACCAACCCAAAGACGACTATCACACTCTCGACCGGCAGGGACAGACAACTATTTTTCGACTCAGGACAGGGCATAACAAACTGAATAAACACATGCACAAGCTACGATTGTCTGCTTCACCACTGTGCACATGTGGATTAAACGAACAAACTGCTGAGCATGTTCTACAGGACTGTCCTCTGTATGACCAGTTAAGAAAGATATACTGGCCCAATGACTCAACACTAAACTCAAAGCTATATGGAGTTAAAGAGGAACTTCAAACAACAGTCGAATTCATCATGAGAACTCGTCTGACGGTGTAATCATCAAAGATGCGATCGCAAGAAGAAGAAGAAGAAGAAGAAGGAATAAGTATCAAAACCAAGATAACCACTCAAATCAGGGTTCTTCTTCGAAGAACTGGAATCGGGCTGATAGTCCTCGACATGCGAGGGGTACCCATAATGTTAGAAATTCTCGGAAAGGGAGTAGCTATAGGAACTACCCAAGTGCTTCATGGAGACAAAAGAAACAATATTACAGGGATACTCAATATAACGAGCATGATGATTATGATCATGAATATTATGATTCAAACCCAAATAGGGGTTATAACAGAGGCAATAATAATTATAGAGACAATTATAACCGAGGTAGATCACAACACAAAAGACATGGTAAATCTTATTACCAGGCTAACTCTGCACAACAGGAGTTCCACGACACCGATAATCAGAATAATGATAAAAAAGACTCCAATAGTGTAGCAAATTCCGCTTTCGATTTTGCTAGAGCATCTGAGTGTTCGCAATGCAAAACATTATTCGATCCAACCACAGTTTCTACTTTAAGCTGCGGTCACCCACTTCCCGCTCTCCATGCGTCAATTGCGCATAATGGAAGGGGTGCTCTTGTCTTTAATAGGGGCCTAATAGATGGTACTCCGGTATCAATTCTTTTCGACTCGGGGTGCACTACCATTGGAGTGAGGCAATCACTCGTAAATCCTTCTCGAGCTACGGGCAATATAGTCAAATGTGTAACATTTGGTGGCACATTGGAGAAGTACTCCACTGCCATTATCAATATTGCTACGCCTTTCTTTACAGGAGAGGTGCAAGCATGTCTCTTGCCGAATCCGATCGCTGATCTTATCATCGGTCGCATTCATGGAGTGAAAGAATGCACTCCACAGCAAATTTCTAATTGGGAAAATGTTAATATGCAATCTGCTAATGCAGTAATCACTAGGGCTCAAGCTCTTAATATGCCACAATCTTCACATTCTGAAGATAATGATGCGCAGATCCAAGATGATCCCTTGGAGATTTCACCACGATTCCTTTATCAAACAGCAGGAAGATGATCCTACTCTAAAGAAATTCTTTACTCTGGCAACAAAAGGTGATCCGAATAAGGATACAAATCGTAAATCTTGGATTACGATGAAGAATGGCGTACTTGTACGTATGGTACAAGACTCCGCTAAGTCCATTCATTCTCAAATCCTTGTGCCTAAAAATATGAGAGTTAAAATTTACAGCACGCTCATGATTCGCAGTGTGCTGGACATATGGGTTTTTCCCGTACTAAAGCTAGAGTTCTTCAATCTTTCTTTTGGCCTGCTGTGAATAAGGACATACGAATCTATTGTCGATCTTGTAAAGTATGTCAAGAGATTAAATCCAGAGGTCCACGCCATGATGCACCTATTCAGGCTGCAGACATTCCCATTCGGCCATTTCAAAAAATGGCGATAGACATCATTGGTCCATTTAAGATAAAGTCTGCTAGAGGACACCAATTTATTTTGACGTGTGTTGATATGTGCACACGTTGGCCGGAGGCTGTTCCTCTAAAGAGCATAACTACTGCTGATGTCGCAGATGCTCTTTGGTTAATATTTTCTCGTCTGGGGTTTCCAGCAGAAATATTATCCGACCATGGTACCCAACTCATATCGGATACCATGTCTCAAGTAATGTCGACTCTGAAGATAGAGAGATCGCTGAGTAGTATTTATCATCCTATGTCCAATGGGATGGTGGAACGTTTGAATAGAACTCTGAAAAACCTACTAGGTAAGATAACAGAAGATCATCCTCAGGATTGGGATAGGGTTTTACCCGCGGCTCTCTTTGCATATAGAGAGGTCGCCAACGAACATACAGGATTTTCTCCCTTTGAACTTGTCTTTGGCGCGAAACCGCGAGGTCCTATGTCCTTACTTCATGATCTTATAACTGCTGATAATATTGTCGATGACACAAAATCCTCTTATGAATATGTCATCGCACTTAGACACAAGATTATTGAAGCATGCAAATTGGCAACTGCTTCTTCTGAATTTGCGAAACAGAAGGCAAGGGAATTTGCCAATAAAAAGAGATGTTTGCGTCAACTTTGTCCAGGTGACAAAGCATTTGTCTTGCTACCTTGTAGGGAAAATAGACTTCTCATTTCTTGGAAAGGTCCGTACGATATAATATCAAAAGTTTCCGATGTTGACGATATCGTCGATATTGACGGGAAGCGTAAAACCTTCCACATCAACATGCTCACGGAATTCCATGAACGTCCTGATTATTTACAACCTGTTTTCCAGGCAACGGACGATTTTCCAGTCCAACATGGACAGTACTCATCTCTGTCAGTAATACAGGATGAGGAAACGAGTTTCTCGGATGTAAATTTACCTTTTCCAATGATTCCTCTTCACTCTAATGAATCATGGAAAGATGTTGCAATTTCTCCAGAATTATCTCCAGGAGAGCAGAAACAAGTTTCTACTATGTTAGAACAATTTCAGGATGTCCTTACTGACATTCCTGGTCAAACGGATGTCATTCAACATGACATTATTCTTACTGACCATAGTCCTATAAGAGTCAGACCGTATCCTATCCCGATACATTTTCAAGCACAGGTAGAGAAAGAGTTAGATGAGATGATAGAGTTAAAAATTATTGAACCATCCACATCAGCATATTCTTCGCCGATGGTTATAGTACGGAAAAAAGACAATAACATACGTCTTTGCGTGGATTATCGCAAATTGAATCAAGTGACTAAATTCGATGCTGAACCTATGCCTTTACTAGAAGAGCTACTTACGAGACTATCGAATTCTCACTTCTTTACTAAACTCGATTTGTCTAAGGGATATTGGCAAGTTCCACTATCCGAACACGCCAAACCGTTTACTGCTTTTTCGACGCCTAGGGGTCTATTCCAATGGAATTTCATGCCTTTCGGTCTTATGAACGCCCCTGCTACATTTGTACGCATGATGCGTCGAATCCTATCTCATCGCTCAGATGTCATTGCGTATCTTGATGACATCTGTCTTTTCAGTGATACTTGGAACGATCACTATAATGGTATAAATGAACTATTGTCTATCTTACGCGAGCATAACCTGACAGCGAAACCATCGAAAGCATGTATTGGTTTTAGCGAAATATCTTTCTTAGGACACCGTGTTGGTCATGGGTTCCTAAAAACAGAAGACCATAATACAAGTAAGATACTTAACATTTCTATTCCTAAGACTAAAAAGCAAGTACGAAGTCTCTTAGGTCTAATACAATTTTATGGACGATTCATCCCGAATCTGTCCTCCATTATGTCACCTCTTTCTTCCTTGCTAAAGAAAGGGTCTCCTAATGTAGTCCATTGGACTCAAGAATGTCAATCCTCTTTGGATAAGGTTAAAACTATGTTTTCTACTTCACCTATCCTAGTATTACCTTCTAAGGATAAGACATTTATTCTTCGTAGTGACGCTTCATCCACCGGGATTGGAGCTGCACTAATGCAAGAGTACTCTGGAACTCTGCATCCTGTGATGTATATTTCTCGGAAATTAAATGCCGCAGAGAAGAATTACTCGGTCCTAGACCGTGAATTATTGGCTATGGTTTGGTCAATCCTTAAACTGCAAAGATTTCTTCTGGGCGCGCATTTCATTGTGGAAACTGACCAGAAAGCTCTTACGGCTATTCAGAGTAAAAATCTGAAGAGCGCGAGATCAACGCGATACGCGATTGCTCTACAGCCATTTCATTTTTCGGTGCGAGCTATCCGTGGGTCAGAAAATGTGATGGCAGATATTTTGTCTAGATGCCCACATGATTCATAACTGTTATACAGCTTTGATACAATTGTTTCTATGTTGAAATGTGTACACATATGTAATATATCATATATTGATTGTAACACTACTTAGCGGTTCATGGATATTTATTCACCGCTGATTTTTTCAATGTTTTTCGTCTTTGATGATCATGATGTTAAGATATCTTAGATGGAATTTATGTATAAACTAATGTGGAAATTGTGTCATTGCTAATATTGTAGTATGCGTTGGTGACACCTCTCTGGAAATATTAATACTTAGAGAAGTGCTTTCTCTAAGGTCATAAAACTTATGCTTATCATCTGCGCATTGTTATTGGTGCGTTGTGAGCCTATTGTATGTTGCTCCTAGATGTATTTCAAAAAAAAAATGTACCATTTTTTTTTCCCGAGGGGTGTGGTAATCTGTTGCGTGCATATTTTTGACGCACATATTACAAAAAAATCGATATGGTTATTTAATATGGGAAAAATATAGACATGCATCCATCTGTGTATGAAAATGCTGTTTATTGTAAAAGCGAGATAATCCATGTTTGATTCACACTTTTGATTATAGGAGTAATCGGTCTGGATATCGATCCAGCGCAAGAATAGTACGCTTGCGTTTGTACTTAATTTTAGGGCCAGAAAATATATTAATTTGCTTATTGTGTTTATGGCCTGAATTCATATGTATTACATATTATTAGTACAAGTAGAATCAGTCCTATATTGTATATTTTGGATGGGTATGAGGGACTAGATTCTTGTTAGCGGAAGTATGAGTTGTCTTAACAAGTCGTGATGAGTTCCGATGTACTGCTAAGAATGGCGGGGTACGTTTTTCAAGAGCTGGTCCCTTCGTCAAGAAAAAATGTCTTACGAAGTGGTTTTTTCTTCTGGAGGAGATAGTGTCTCTACGATAGTTTGTGTTAGAGACTCTCCTTATGTCAGTATATAGATGATTCGGACTCCAGGTAAACCCAGCTCGTATTTTTGATGATCTCTCGTCGGTTAGGCCTAGCTTGACTTTTGGGTGCTTCGATATGCTAGTGTCGTGTTTTGTATCGACGAAGATGACAGATTTTCCTGCAGCGGTTATGGCTACGTGAACTAACCTGATCACCGTAGTGCTGCATGGAACCATTCATGAAATCCTTTATATATCCATTGTAAATTAACTTTGGCTGATATTCTTCCTATGAATGAGTGAACGACAACTCAGGAAGGTAGCCATGTTGGATTTCGGTCATCGTCTGTTTTGATCACTGCCAAGAGAACAGATTATTTATCTTATTATCGGACAGTGACAGAGAGATCTCAATCCTGCTAGAAACCCCCTTTTCGTGGTTTCATAAGATGATGTATCATGACATTGAACTTTGATGTACTACCCATTATTTCTGCATGTGTCATGACTTCAGATCTGCTATGTATACCTACAAATTGTTATGTCAACAAAGCCTGATGTACTCGTATGTCCCAGTGTGTACGTCTGAATAAATTGAGTAAACTAAGATTCCAGCAGTCTGCATTGGTGCCTTGTAGACACATGTGTATGAGTGATTATATTGGTCAGCACACGAACAGTACACCATTCGCGGTAATCACACTCTACACTACTACTTCATACATACACCATCCTGCGTCGGCTGAAGTGACCAAGTTTAGGGCCTGCTTCCCCTGGAGCCTTTGCCTTCCCTAACTCAGGACTAGGGTGAGTTACCCATTTACAGCTGGGTAGACTGGAGCATGCCTGATCTCAACAACACACCACTCTTCCTTACAGAGCAGACAGACTGATACTTTACAGTGGTGTACTACAGGTGTAGTAAGAAATAACGTCTTTACAAGTGTCAAGAGATATTTCGCAGTATGTACGTTCCTGTACTACATGCCAAGAAGTGAAAGCACGTGGAGCTTTTCACACGGCGCCTATTCAGGCTTGCGATATCTCAGTAAGACCTTTTGACAAGATGGCCATAGATATTATTGGTCCATTGCTACCATCGGCCAGAGGACATAGATTCGTCCTTACGTGCATTGATTTGTGCACACGATGGCCAGAAGCTATCCCATTAAAGACCACCACTACCACAGATGTAGCTGATGCACTACATCTCATCTTTTCTAGAATAGGGTTTCCTAGAAAACTTTTATCAGACCATGGGTCACAGTTCATATCTGACACCATGAAGGAAGTCATGAAAACTTGGAACATTGATAGGAATTTAAGTAGTATTTATCATCCTATGAGTAATGGTGCGGTTGAAAGACTTAACCGTACACTTAAACAACTACTACATAAGGTTACTGCTAAGCACCCTCATGACTGGGACAGAGCACTCCCAGCTGTTCTATTTGCTTATCGGGAGGTACCGCATGAACAAACTGGCTTCTCTCCCTTTGAATTAGTTTTTGGTGCTCCCCAAGAGGTCCTATGGGACTAATAAAAGACTTATTAATTGACGCGGAGATGACTCAGGACACTCAGTCATCTTACGAGTACGTGATTAATCTTCGGAAGAACATTATTGAGTCTTGCCAGTTGGCAACAGCTTCTTCTGAGGCTGCAAAAGCTAAGGCTCGATCTCTACAAAATAGGTCTCGACGATTACGCCAATTATTCCCAGGCGACGAGGCTTATGTGTTACTTCCTCACAATAACAATAAATTATTGATATCTTGGAATGGTCCTTACAAAGTCATTGATAAAATTTCCGACGTTGATTACGTCTTAGATATCAAGGGACACAAAAAGATATTTCATATTAACATGCTCAAGCAATTTCATACACGTCCTGAACACTTACAGTCAATTTTTCATGAACTAGATGACAACACAGTATCTACTTGTTATTATTCTAACTTATCTGTCATCCAGGAAGAAGAATCTTCTTTTCCTGAGGTACAGTTACCGTTACCGGTACCAGTAGTTCAACCTACTGAATCTTGGCGGGATGTAACCATCTCTTCAACGGTTACACCGCAACAGCGTCTACAGATTGCTAATCTATTACAATCTTATCCAGATGTGTTGACCGACGTCCCGGGTCGCACATCGGCTATCAGTCATGACATTACTCTCAATGATGATACACCTATTCGTGTACATCCCTATTCTGTTCCTTTACATTTCCTTGCTAAAACTACTAAGGAACTTGAACAGATGTTGTCTCTGGGAATCATTGAGACTAGTAATTCGCCATTCTCTTCTCCATTAGTGATTGTCCGGAAGAAGGACAATAACATCAGACTATGTGTTGATTATAGAAAATTAAATGCTAAGACTATAGTTGACAGCGAACCACATCCACTTATCGACGACTTACTGCCACGTCTATCCAACGCAACTATATTTAGTAAGATAGACTTAACTAAAGGTTATTGGCAGATACCACTGACCGAAAAGGCTAAGTACTACACCGCATTTTCCACTCCACAAGGTCTATACCAGTGGAATGTGATGCCTTTTGGGCTTGTTAATGCGCCAGCTACCTTCATTCGCCTGATGCGACAAATTTTATCAGGTAGACCAGACGTTATTACATATATTGACGACATATGCTTGTTTAGTTCGTCGTTTGAGGAACATGTTTCGGGACTTAGATATGTTTTCGACACTCTAAGGAATTATCATCTAACTGCTAAACCTACAAAGGTGCAAATCGCGTGTAATGAGATAACCTTTTTGGGACATATCATTGGATCGGGATATATCCGAACGTTACCTAGTACAGTCTCCAAAATTCTAAACATAGCAGTTCCTCAGACGAAGAAACAGGTCAGGAGTTTGTTAGGACTTGTTCAATATTACAGTAGATTCATACCAAACTTGTCATCCATCACGGCTGTATTGTCTTCATTGTTAAAAAAAGACATGCCGGTGAAGGTGACATGGACTGGTACATGCAATGAAACTTTCAACAAAATTATAAATTTGTTCTCGCATGAACCAATTTTAAGACTTCCCGATGCTTCCAAAAGATTTTTCTTACGAACAGATGCTAGTAACTACGGCATTGGTGCATGCCTGCTCCAGAACCATGATGGCGTTCTACATCCTACCTTATATATTTCAAGAAAGCTAAAGCCGGCAGAAACAAAGTATTCCACAGTGGACAAGGAACTTTTATCTGTGATATGGGCAATAACTAAACTTGAAAAGTTCTTGCTTGGTGCTCCCTTCACCATACAGACGGACCAACGTGCTGTAGCATCTTTGCGTCGATCTAACCATAAGAGCCAAAAACTCGCCAGATATGCAATCATCCTACAGCCATTTGAATTCTCCATTGAACATATTCCTGGCACTGAAAACATTGTGGCGGATGCGTTGTCACGTAATCCTATTGACGACGAATAATCAACATTAACATTCCTAAAACATATCAACTATAAGGGAACTAACCTTGCCTTCAATTTAAACTTTATAAACACTATATGCATCACAGAATTGAACTAAAGACAATCAAGGTATACATATTGACATTGAAACTTCGTCTAACGTCCATACACGATATATGAATATTCGTTGAACAATCATGGAACAATATCTGACGACAAGTCGAACTTATTATCCTATGTGCACTTAATTCTTGGATGCTGGGATAAATGACATTTCTTTCCAACGTAAACGTTTGAACATTTTTGCCTAAAAGAATTCATCAGGATCAAGACTACGGATGGATCATCATATCCTATACTAATTAATTAGTTAACTTAACTTCTTAATTGAATTATTATCAATAAAATGAAATGTGAGAAAAAAATGAAATGAAAGAACAAAAAAAGAGAACGAAATATAAAAAGAAGAAATTATGAAAAGAGAAAATAAATCTCACACAAGTATTAGATTAATATTTTTTTTAATGTACCTATACATTATTTAGTTAGTTAAATTAGATAGTTATTATTCACTAACACTTAACACACACAATTAAGTTAAAACTTATATTCGAATTTCTTTCTATTTCTTCTCACTTATTTTGTCTTTTCTTCTCTCATAACATCGCGTTACATTAGAACCTTAATAATTTAACTCTTAGTTTAATTAATTAATTTAATTTTAATTAGTCAAATTAATTCCTATATGACATACTAATACGACAGACCTTACTTTAATTTAATTCTATCATTCACTATTAACATTGGACATTTTATTTAGTTGATATA
This sequence comes from Oreohelix idahoensis, assembly GCA_024509875.1. Classification (NCBI taxonomy): domain Eukaryota; kingdom Metazoa; phylum Mollusca; class Gastropoda; order Stylommatophora; family Oreohelicidae; genus Oreohelix; species Oreohelix idahoensis. The sequence goes on along the minus strand of JAMPIV010009527.1, from coordinate 973,302 downwards.
ATAATATGTATAATATTGATATATAATGTGATTAATGTTAGATGACTATGACAAATAGTTAGTTGACATGACCGCGACACGGTTCTACTCAGAACATCGTCGGCCATATGTCACGATTGTGTTAAATTTTTTTTTGAAAAATTGTTAAGTCGGATAGATCTTGAAAAAAAATCTATCGATTTTTTTTCCCCGGTGTACAGGGAATTGTTACGGTATATGATATTAACGCCGTCTGCTAAAGGTTAGCGGACGTGCAATTGTAAAGGTTAAGGCATTTAATATATTGCGATAGATGTTTCAATTATTGAACGCTCCATACACGATCGATTATGACGTGTATAGCGTTGTTTGGGTCACAGTCGGTAACTAGGAAACGCTACCCTTTGTTACTTGACCGCCAAGCTGAATAGCTGCGTTTTGTTAACCTTCCAATTCAATGGCATGATATAGCCATTTATATGTGCATTTATGATGGACCAGGGTCAGTCCCAGAACTCTACATGAGAGGAAACTTATGGAGGTTAGTGATTAACTAAATCCTTGGAAGGAGAAAGATAATCGTCTACTTTATACGAAGTAATTAGACTCACAGTCTCACTGTCGGCAGGTAGCCATTCTATCTGCGCGTGCATATAGCTGTGATGTTCTGACGACAATTACTGCATTGTATCCTTAAACGGACATTGACACGTAAAACAGCAGTCTACGCTATTGATTGATTGATGCATGTATCTCATGTGTGAATTGAACTGTTTATGTATGTGTGTAATCCATATTAAATTGTGAAGGACTCGAACCGGAGGCATTATTGATTGAATCACGTTACACCATTCAATCTTATGAATTATGCATTTTATATCAAGTTGCTGAGTTAATAAGATGAACAGTTGTTTACATCTTGATGCCAAGTTCAGACATTACGACAAACCAAAAATGAGGTTCACCCCATTCGCGTACGAATATTAGCACGATCAGAATTCAAGCAACACAACCAGTAACCACACACGAAAGTCCTTCAACAGAAAACGAAAGAGAGGACGATCAAAAACAACCTGGCGGAGGATTGTGGAGGCTGAGATGCAAAGAATGAACCAGAGTTGGGGCACTGTACGAAGGATGGCCGCCGACCGAGCAAAGTGGAATCAATTTGTTGTTGCCCTACAAGACGCCACTAGGCGTAATGGCCACTGACTGCTTTGACGGTCGGCGGCTAAGGATCAAAGAAGAAGAGGAAGACGTTTCAGAAAAACCAGTGGTTCTACACGACAGCGTCATGGCTGAGTTTAACTCAACTTTTTTTTATTTTGTTTATTTACTGAGTCCTGATTATTTTGAAACATTAAATGACATATTAGAAAAGGGAAAGTTTCCTATCAGTTTAAACTAGTCCTACATAAAAACAATATGCACAGGATGAAGACGCATTTAAAAAAAAATGTCAGACCTATTTCTCTTCAACTTACAGGTTTGGTTTGGTTTGGTTTGGTTTGGTTTTAAGGACTTTCTTCATTGCGTTTGGTTTGGTTGTAAGGACTTTCTTCATTGCATACGGACAACTCCACCAGTCCTCCGATCTCCTCACTTAGATCACACAAGGAGGATCTCAGCACAGTGCACGAACTACATAGCACCGGCGAGAATGTGTATACAGGAATCACACATTCTATAAATATTTTAGTGGTGGGTAGGTTTCTAATTTTTACATTAGTTAAATGCCGCCCTGGGAAAAATAAACTTACATGTTATAAAATATGAGTAAAGGCTTCAGTAATATTTTTTAAAAGCATAAATTAATTAAGGAAGACCAATAGTGTCGCGTACAAAATATGTATATAAATAAACGCATTGATTTTGTTACACACACAACCAATACACGTACACACACACTTACTTACTTAGTCGTTCCCCTTCTACCGTGAGGTGTAGAGGTTTGGAAGAGAGAGCGCCAGACTATCCTATCGGCTGTCTTCATCCTGGCCTGGTTCCATTCTAGTCCTCAGTCCTTCAAAGATTGTCTAATGTTGTCCTCCCAGCGGACTCTGGGCCGTCCTCGGGGTCTGGATCCTTGGCTCTTTGTTTCCCATGCTTGTCGTGGTAGCCGATCTTCTCCCATTCTGCAGACATGGCCAAACCATCTTAGCTAGTTGGGACTGTTCTACTTAGGTCTGCAGGGGGTAGGATTTAAGGTCTTGACGTATCGTCTGGTTGCGGACCATGTCTCTTCTTGTTACTTCAACCTCCTTCCTCAGATACCTCATTTCTGAGGTTTGGATCTGGCTTTTGTGGGTTGTAGTCATTGCCCATGACTCGCATCCATATGTCAAGACTGGGACATAGGTGGAGCGGTATACAGCCATCTTCGTTTTCTTACCAACCTCTCTCTTGCTGAGGAATCCTCGATTTATGGCCTGAAAAAGTCTCCCAGCTGCTGCTTTTCGAGTACGTACACACACACACACAGGACTGAATCCTGGGTGAAGGCGATGCGGCTGAACCTGGCACCAAACGTGAAGGATGTAACGAAATGAATTAAATAATATAAAAGAAAAACATTTAAATTTGGAAAGAACCAAATTTGCATGTTTTAAAGTGAGCGCCATCACGAGAACTAGAACATCCCTAACAAATCCCTAGGGCTGGCTCTAAACACAAACATACTGTTATTGTTTTTGTTAATCATAATCGACCTCACTACCAGTTTCCCTCAGTAAATGTCGAAGGGTATGAATGCTAATTGTTTCTGTAGCACGCTGGTTGTACATACGACGGATGCATCCTCTATCACGTCCATTTCTGCTAGTCCCACGTTTGATGCCAAACTCCAACAGTCTCAGCCTTATTGATTCATCCATCGCAGTGTCAGTATGCAGCAGGCGATCATTAATTGCTTTTGGTATCTCTCCATTATCCATGTCCAGTGTTTCTATTATGGGTGTTATCGAGGCCAGTGTGCCAGCTCTCTCATTGCCACCTACCCCTGCATGACCACGAAAGTAGATTCACATCAGTTCTTGAAGACTTGAGGATTTTATTGATGTTTTCTACTCCTGTCGCAGCCATCCGTTCTGAACTTTCTGAAGCATGGCTTGAGAGTCTGACAATATAACTGCCCTGGTTGATGGAGTTTCATACAGCCACCTCAGTGCTGCAGTAGCTGCCTCTACTTCCATTATCATGCTGGAGGTTGTTGTCATGTAGGCTTGTGGTGAGTTGGGATTATATACTGTAAATATTTATAGGGGACTTAGTGTACTGACTGAGATCAGCTGTGAAGGTATCTGTATCTAATAAGGTTGTATGTATTACAGATAACCTTGCTTGCTACCACATTTCGACCTCAATCAGACTTATTCTTGAATTGTATGATGACTTCGTTTAATGTCTAGGGTTATGATAGTGATGAAGTGTAAGTTCACACCAACCAACAGACAGATAAACACCTAAGTTAAGATTCACAACAATTTACAATACTATGACACTCACAAACACATAACACTCTAAAGATTTATCTTAAGTAAGTCAAGTGTTAAATTTTATATAATGTATTAACCTTTTCAATAAATAGATATCCTGATCCTACTACAATGTGAATCAGGAATCACAATCAAATGTAAGCACAATGTTTATGTACAAATATTTCTACAAAAGATCTTTGTCCAGACCTATAATAGTATTGTAATATAAGTGTAGTGTTGTGATGTATTATTATGAGGTAATACTGGCTTTTAATGCTAGGTTGTTGTTTGTCATCACGACTTCATATGTTTGTTATTGGTGGAAATAATATTAAGGGATTCACAGATTCTGTTTCTTTACAATTTCTGTCCCTTTTGTCTTTTTAACAAAGTTCACTTCAGGGGTATTTGATTCAAGGTTGGGCTTTACGTGCTGACATGCTCTTATCTCATAATGCAGCTGCAGGAAACCTGTATCCTCTGCTCGCTTGCTTCTCAGTTTGATACTATGATAGGCAATGGCCTCTATCTTGTGCAGGGAGTCTGCTGCCAACTTTCTGGATCATGCAGTACTCAGACCGGACGATGCAATATCACCATCTATACCACGGTCCCTGAAAGTGAAGGTTATGCATCCTTCTTACTAACTAGTATATAATATCATTCCACACAGAAGTACATGACAGTACAAACAAACATAAAGTTCAGCGCTTTAGGCCAACTGCTAGCTTTTCATGTGACAATATACACCAGTATTCCTCTCCCTAATGGTTACAACGTCTCTGCAATTCCAGCTGTAATCCCTTCCATAGAATAGAATAGGTGTTATGTTACTATATGGCAATACAATATATATATATGCAGTTATACTCCTCTCTGACAATCTTTTACATGGTGGAGCAATATCTAGGCTTTGCCTCATGTTTGCTACTGAACCGCACATATACAGACATAATTTATCATTTCCCATTCAATTTTCATATAAAATACAGATCAAAAATGTCTAGCTTACCACAATTCGTAAGAAAGACACACTAAAGATGACTGACACAGTTTGATCTGCGGTATGTCCAAGCTGTTCTCTTATTGTCACGAACGGTTTATAGAATGAATGTCAGTACTCATGCTCCGGTGGGAACTAGATATGTTTATGTAAGTTGTGAGTTGAAGTGCGTGAATGTTAAGTTTGCTTGCGGGCATGAATGCATTAGTAGCAGTAAGCGCTAATGTCGAGTTCACGGGCATGACTGAGTTGTTGTGAACGAAGTGGGGGAGAAGACTGGTCAGGTGTGAAAAGGGTCATGGGTAAAAAGGTCATTCGAGACAGAGATTAGAGCGAGGAGAGATTACGTGGAGAGTGAAGGCGAAATGGTTGAAGGAAAATAGGAAATATATTGATATTGTGAAATTCTTTCCATGAGATGCTGTTCTAATTATGCACATCATATATTGTGCTTTTCTTATGTGATGATTTATGGCCAAAGCGGCAGTCTGCCTGTGTTATTGTGTTATACTCAAGTTTGTGACATAAAGTCGTCGGATATCGTATCTACGTGTTGGAGTTTATTGAGTTAACAATTAGCTGTGAAAAACGAGCCATGTTTGTCGCTCCGTGTGTATGTAATACATATTTGTCAATGTGTACACACAGCAAGCACTTGACAATTTTGGGGAACTCGTAAGTGGAAGAGAGGACCCACCCCTAATTTTCTGCAGAATTTTTGACAATTTCGCCTTCTCATGAATTGTTGTTGAAAAATTACATCAAGCGGAACAGAGAACTAGGCCTATTTGTTTGAATCAGGTCACAAGAACTTAATGTGCAAAACTGAAGTCTTCATTTCAGTGATAGTCAGCAATGGTATAGCTGCAGAAGGACTGAATATTTAAAAGCGAAAAATAGTTTAATCACTGTAGCAGAGGCGAACGGACAGTTTTGACGAAATCGACAGTGTTATTTTGGAAAGTAGCACGAAGAATGAAAAGGCGGTAATCAGTCTTGTTTACCTCGGCGCACTGATATTGTGTTATTTCGCCCCGTGATGAGTGTGCTGATCTGTCGTCAATTTATCTGTGCTGTGTAGTTCGGCATAACTGTTGACACGAAAAATCGTCTGCTGGGTCTTGTAATGGAATAACAAGGCCATTGTTTTGCGGGTGATCGGCTGAAATCGTAACATCTTGCCTGGAGATGGAGTAAGCAGCGAGAGAGACATTTTCCTTTGCTACCCTTTGGACCAGTAGTGAAGAAGATCCGGTTCACCGTACTGATAGCTGATGTGCACCTAGGAGCTGATTTTAATATTTGACTGTGCTGTGTTACGACGTGAAGCGTGTTGTGTGTGGTAATCATCATTGAGCTGTAACACCGGGACTCCAAGCCTGCGCCTATCTCAAGTGGAGCAGCGGACACAGGATATTGTTAAGTTAAGTTTGTTATTAAGTTTGTTAATTTCCAGTCTTCTGTTTACTTAACTTGTGCGTCTGCATATTTCCTTTTATATATATATATATATATAGGCTATACTTCTTTTAATTAATTTATTTGGTTATTTATTTCTTCCTTGATAAGGTTATTGCCCGGAACTAATAGGGTTTTTTTATTTATTTATTTTTTTTTAAATTCCATTCTTTCTTCAATAGCATTTTTGCAAATTAATTAACGTTATATTTGAACCCTATGATCTGTTATATCTAAAAATGTACTAAATTTAGTTTATTTTGATACTAGTTCCTTTTAGGACTTGACAATTTTGCTTCGTCATATCTAGACTTCCTTCTGTCTATCACTTCTACAGTGTACTTGAAACTTATGTTATTTTTATATTAGCTTTTGTTATTAGTTAAAAATTCATATATTCATTCCTGTTTGCCCTTGCTGCAGGGTGGACGAGTAGAGCTCTTGGGTTACTTCACTGTCCAGTGTTTTGTTTTTGTTTTGTTCATATTATGTGGTAGTATTTAATTTTGATTTCTGTATAAGGGGGATTTTGAGTGGTGAGCACAATCCATCTTTCTTCATTGATGAAATTTGCATTGTGTTGTCTTTAATAGGTTTTGTGAGACAAATTACGCTGTAGGGAACCCAATCTGTCTAAGAGTTGGGGAGTTGTGAAGCCTCGTGTAATTTGTGGAACAATTGTTGGTGTTAGTTGTTTGCGTTTAGTTTGTTTACTTATTGTCTTGTATAATAGTCTTTCTTTCGTGGTGTTTTTATGTCGCGATTCTCAGTCCTTTACTCTGCTATCCGTGTATATAAGTTATTTTACGATATCCTGTTTTTGTTCGTTTGATAGGTTTGGGTGTAAATATAAGGTCTATTCTTACTTTCCTGGTCTATAACTTCCACTCCACCGGCCTATCAGTTGTTGTAGTGTCGTGTGTTCTGTGATTATCATTTCAATCATCATCATCATACCATTTGTGTTAACATAAGCAGACACATTTTATTTGGTCTATTACAGTTTGTAATGCCTACAGACTGATAACACAAGAGATTGACCCAGGGTGTAGACCCAGTGTGAAAAGTTGTTCAAAATCTGTTGTGTATGACAGACGTTCTTCAGAGGTGAAGGGGCACCCATTATAGTTTTCAGACACCATTTGACTTATCAGGTGGTATACGTTTTTTTTTAAATTTCCTTAATTCATTTTTCCATATTTATCATAGTTGAAAAATATTGCAGGATGACTAGCCTTTTGGATTTTATCACCAAGGGACAGGCAATTGGTAAATCAGGGGATGAACTTGAATTATGGGCCAAGACAAATTTTTTGGATGCTGAGGAACGGAGGGAACGCAAAGAGGAAAGAGAAATTAGGAAGATTGAGGCTGAAAGGGAAGCAAAGAAAGAAGAAACAAGGAAAGCTGAAATCGAGGTAGAAGCAAAGAAAGAAGAGACAAGGAAAGCTGAAATTCAAGCGGATAAAGAAATTACTTTGAAGAAACTGGAACTTGAAGCTGCGAGTTCTAGACCAGCTACGAAGGAGTCTACTCGTCCTTTCAAGCTGCGACTCCCATCCTTTGTTGAGGGCGTCGATATGATGGACGTGTATCTAGAAAGGTTTCAACAAGAAGCAGTATCTTGGAAGGTTAAGAAAGAAGATTGGCCAAGTCTGCTCAATAATCTGCTCACCGGAAGAAGTTTACAATGTGTCTTTGCATTGCCAGTAGAGGATCGCATGAATTATGACACAGTGAAAGAGACACTTCTTCGAAGATTTAGACTGACAGCTCAAGGGTACCGTGAAAGATTTAAGGAGGCTATTCCTACAACAAGCAATGACTTTAGTGAGTTTATTGCTGAAATCAAATTGCTGTTCAATAGGTGGATTGAACTATCAGGTATTGTGAAGGATTTTGATGGGCTAACCGACCTTATGCTACAGGACAAGGTTCTATCGTCTTGCAATCCAGAGTTAGTGGCTTTTCTACAAGAGCGAAAGCCAAAAGATATAAATATTTTGTCAGAGCTAGGACAGCAGTATGTCAATGCGCACCCAGGGAAGCCGATTCACAAGCAGATAGCTGCTGACACCTTTCCAGCTTGTGTGGCTCAGGATAAAACTGAAAAGAAGCCATACATACATCCTCGGGCCCGCAGCTTAGACAGATATGTTGGGAAAGATGGTGGAAATAGAAGATGGAACGGGGACAGAAGATATTCTCCTAAGAGACAGTACCCTTCTTTTGGGTCAGGCTACAGTAGAAGGGGTTGTTATAAGTGTGGCTCAAGGCGTCATCTATCTTATCAATGTGGGAGGGACCCAGAGAGGTGTCCCTTCAACCCACAAAGAAGTCCATATGCCAGCCCAAAGAAAAATTATAATAGCAGTCCAAAGAGAAGCCCTTACAAGCACCAAGAGACGGATTCCAACTGCCCCAATTGTAATGAGAGAAGAAACAGTCGAAAGGAGAGCTCAAAGGAAAACACTGAGCATGCAAATTCAGCTACTGTACTTGATACATTTAATAGCGAGGAGTGTGAGGGGTGCAGACCATTGTTCGAGCCTGATGGCAAGCCTATTTTAATATGTGGCCATACTTTGCCTTGCCTTTCATCAGTTGATGGGAATGGCACCTTAACTTTACATAAAGGTTTTGTGGAGAATAAACCTGTATCTGTTTTGAGGGACACGGGATGTACGACCATTGGCATTAGGAAGACATTTATTAAGGATACGTATTATATTGGAAAGATGGCAAAATGCATTACATTTGGTGGTAAGGTCGAGTACTATCCATTGGCGATTGTGCAGATCGACACCCCTTTCTTGTCGGGTAGAGTTCGAGTATGCGTCCTTGATTCTCCCATCGCTGATCTCATTATTGGAAATGTTAATGGGGTTCATGATTGCACCAGTCAGGATATTGAGGAGTGGGAAAATGGGCATGATTTGGTTGCTAACGCAGTAATGACGAGGGCTCAGACTAAGGCTGAGGATGCAAATATTATGATATCGCAACCCAATAATATCCCTTGGGTGCCTACGGTTGCTGGAATTACAGCATCGGATTTTGTAGACAGGCAGAGGAAAGACATTTCACTTCTGCCTTTGTTTCGGTTGGCGGAGTCCAAGAACATATGGCATACCAAGTCTGCTCGATACTGGTTTGAGGTTAGGAACTCCATTCTAATCAGATGCTTTGCAGAGCAACATTCAGTCATTACACAAGTGGTTATTCCAGTGGAACTGAAGAATACAGTGTTAAGGACAGCACATGACATCCCTTTTGCGGGTCACATGGGTATTGCAAGAACTCGCTGTAGAGTGTTGTCCCAGTTTTACTGGCGTGGATACAATAAGGATGTGAAGGTTTACTGTCGGTCGTGTAAAGTGTGTCAGAAGACAAGCCAGAAAGGAAGGACTCCCAAGGCACCGTTAGTAGCAACAGATTTGGCATTTCGCCCTTTTCAGAAGGTTGCAATAGACATTATTGGGCCCCTTCCAGTTATGTCTGATCGGGGGTATAGATTTATTCTAACATTAGTTGATCTATGTACGAGGTGGCCGGAAGCATTGCCAATGAAATCCATCACATCAAAGGATATAGCAGAGGCTCTAATGAGCTTATTTAGCAGATTAGGATTTCCTGAAGAGATTTTGTCTGACAGGGGCCGGCAATTCATTTCAGAAGAGATGAAACACATATCTAAACTGTTAGACATAGCCCAAGTGTTCACCACCCCGTATCATCCTCAGAGCAACGGGGTCTGCGAGCGGTTCAATGGAACACTGAAAAGAATGCTAGGTAAGGTGACAGGAGATTTTCCACAGTTGTGGGATAGATACCTACCGGGAGTTTTGTTTGCATACAGGGAGATGCCACAAGAGAGCACAGGATTCTCACCGTTTGAGCTAGTATTTGGCGCAAATCCTCGGGGTCCAATGAAAATTTTGAGAGACTTGCTGACCGGGAATTACGCTGATGATAGCGTTAGGTCAAGTTATGAGTATGTCATTGACTTGCGAGAACGCATAATTACATCGTGTTCGATAGCACGTGAGGCATTACAGACATCGGGTGCAAGGTATAGAGCATACGCCAATAGGAATAGCAAACTTGTATCCCTCAGTCCTGGCAGCGAGGTATGGTTGCTGCTACCTACCAAGGAGAATCACCTGCTAGTGAACTGGCAAGGTCCATTTCAAGTAAAGAAACAGATTACCGATGTGGATTATCTGATATTAGTCCGAGGGAAGGAGAAGATTTTCCATATTAATATGCTAAAACCATATGTAGTACGTCCAACTGAACTGGAACCAGTCGTGAACGCTGTTCGTGATAGTACAGTTACTGTAGCTAGTGCAGCAGTCATCGAGGAAGATGGAGAGAAAGGAGAGGAGGTCAATCTCCAGATCCCACTATTGCCATTGGTTGCTTCAGAATCATGGGGAGATGTAGAGGTCTCTGCATCTCTACCACAGCATCAGAGGAAACAGGTGAAGTCACTGCTGTGCGAATTTCAAGATGTACTCACAGATATTCCTGGAAGAACTGATTTAGTTGAGCATGATATTAAACTGACCTATGGAGAGCCCATCCGGGTGAGACCATATCCTATTCCACTACATTATACTTCTGCTGTTGAAAAAGAAGTGAATGATATGTTACGCTTAGGTGTTATCTCCCCATCTGAATCATCATACTCATTTCCCATGGTCATCGTGCGGAAGAAGGATAAATCCCTACGGATATGTATAGACTTCCGCCGCTTGAATAGTGTCACAGTGATAGATGCGGAACCTATGCCCAACCAAGAGGTCCTCCTATCCCAAATAGCGGGGGCAAAGTATTTTACCAAACTAGACTTATCGAGGGGGTATTGGCAAATTCCCTTAGCAGAAGGCGCTAGGCCACTTACAGCATTTTGTACCCCTCAGGGTCTTTTCCAGTTTAATTATATGTGCTTTGGACTGGTGAATGCCCCTGCAACTTTTGTGAGAATGATGAGAATGCTTTTGAGGGGACAGAAGGATGTTATCACATATATTGATGACATCTGTTTGTTTCATGACACGTGGGAAGAACATGTAGAGGGATTGAAGTCACTGTTATCATGCCTTCGGGTGCATCACCTTACAGCAAGACCCAGTAAGATTAAGGTGGGGTTTCAGGAGTTAACATTTCTGGGGTATGTGGTAGGACAGGGTGTTTTAAAACCAGTTGATCAGACAGTTGGAAGAATTTTGAATTTGCAACCTCCAAAAACAAAGAAACAAGTACGTAGTTTACTCGGTCTGATAAATTTTTATCATAAATTTATCCCCAGGTTCTCTTCATTGTCAGCGGCTCTAACATCACTCACTAAAAAGGGCACGCCAAACAGAGTAGTCTGGACTGAAGAGTGTGATAGAGCACTGAGGAACATCAAAGCTGTATTCTCCAGCGAGCCCATTCTTCTACTGCCAGACTTGGCTAAGCCTTTTGTACTGAGGACTGATGCTTCTGCAGTGGGCATTGGTGCGTCTCTTATGCAAGAACATGATGGGTTTCTACATCCTGTCATGTATGTCAGCAGAAAGTTGCTTCCGGCTGAAACGCGATATGCCACTATAGAGAGAGAGTGTTTAGCTATTATTTGGGCTGTTTCCAAACTCTCTAGGTATTTGTTAGGATCTCATTTTGTGCTGGAAACGGACCATTGTCCATTGACTTTTCTTAAGTCATCTAGGTCACCAAATTCACGTTTAACAAGGTGGTCGTTGTTGTTACAACAGTACAACTTCACTGTTTTTCCTATTCAGGGTAAATTGAATGTCCTTGCAGATTCGTTATCTAGATTATGAACACTTGCTTGTAGTAAATAGGTGTGTTTTTTTTTTTTTGTAACCACCATTTCTAAGTAGTATTTGATACTTGTACATGAGTAATGTTTTCTCAACTGTATTCTGCATGATTTTTGTATAAGCTAAGTTCTTATCATATGTTGGGTATCAAGTACAGGGTTATAGAACAGATATTCTCCGGTATAGGAGAATTTGGTGAAATTGATGTAATGTTATCACCTTTAATTTTGTGTGTAATTAGAGATGCATGATTTTTGCCATATGGTTGCTGTTGTATTTTTCTAGCAACTCGGTTCTATTGTAATTTTTTTAATTTTATTTTTGTGTTCTTCAGAATGTTATTATTGATTATTTGTAGATGGCATATTTTCACACTGATGCTATAGATTTTGCCCACATATGTAATCAGAGGTTTTGGATGGTTGGTTTCCTGATATCTACCACCCATCCAGTGAAAAACTATGTTTTTCACTTGGAGAGGGAGGGGTGGATGTCACGAACGGTTTATAGAATGAATGTCAGTACTCATGCTCCGGTGGGAACTAGATATGTTTATGTAAGTTGTGAGTTGAAGTGCGTGAATGTTAAGTTTGCTTGCGGGCATGAATGCATTAGTAGCAGTAAGCGCTAATGTCGAGTTCACGGGCATGACTGAGTTGTTGTGAACGAAGTGGGGGAGAAGACTGGTCAGGTGTGAAAAGGGTCATGGGTAAAAAGGTCATTCGAGACAGAGATTAGAGCGAGGAGAGATTACGTGGAGAGTGAAGGCGAAATGGTTGAAGGAAAATAGGAAATATATTAAGATATTGTGAAATTCTTTCCATGAGATGCTGTTCTAATTATGCACATCATATATTGTGCTTTTCTTATGTGATGATTTATGGCCAAAGCGGCAGTCTGCCTGTGTTATTGTGTTATACTCAAGTTTGTGACATAAAGTCGTCGGATATCGTATCTACGTGTTGGAGTTTATTGAGTTAACAATTAGCTGTGAAAAACGAGCCATGTTTGTCGCTCCGTGTGTATGTAATACATATTTGTCAATGTGTACACACAGCAAGCACTTGACACTTATATTTAATTTAGAATAACACTGCTTGCTCTCATCTCTCAAATGTGTAACGATTTGGCTTTTCTTCTAAGATTTCTTCTGCCAATATCCAGTGTATTGACCAATCGTTTTGAATATATTCAAAAGAGTACCCAGTCATTACAACATTTTCATTCAATTCTACTCCGTTTCTAGGCATTTATTTGTTATTCATAGGTCACCCAATCCAATTTCTTTTAACTTCAAAGTTCAGCCAATGGCCTCCCACGTACTATCTTAGACTTTCTGTCACTACTATGTTTCACAAAAATCAGGGATTTCCATCCCGAGCAGATATGACCAAACCTGACAGTATCTCTGTTCTCTATATGTTTTATTACCAATATTTAATTATCTAATGGACTTTTTAGATAATTTCTTACATATTCCTAGTCCACTAGCCTTCTTGTACACGAATATATGATTTTCAAGGGGCTAAGTGGTGTAGTTAAGAATACGATTTTTTTTCGATGTTAAGTGTTTAATTCAACTACCACCTGTTCAATCCTTTACGACTGTACTATCAGTATAAAGTCAGGAGCCCTGCGAAAAAATCAGGTTTCCTAATAAGAATTTAAACCTGTTTTCAAAACTTAACCTCGAATCGTTAGTTTTTTTCATCACTGTTTATTTGAAAAAATCTAGGCCATGCACACTGCGAGTCTGTTTATTTTTAGACACACAGCGAGTGGCTTGCGATACTGTGTTCCATGGTCCGTCTATCTCTCTCTCTTCTAAGCCCGTCTGTCTTTCCAAGGCCAACTTTGTGCGCAATTTTGCACTAGTGTTAGTTTTTAAAATCAAGGTCGTTCAGAAGATTTTAATTACACATTCTATTTTTAGAACTACGGGTATCGCCGTATCGTTAGGCTCAAGCATTTTATTTATGAACGAACGAATTAGGACAAGTAGAAATCTTGTGTTAGCTATTACGGCGTTATACAACTAAGGCGTTCTCTATACTTGGAAAACACTGGTCTTTCTCCATTCTTCTTCCTATCGTATTATTTCGTTCTGCTTTACATTTATGTTCTCATTTATATATGGGTATTAGAATTTTTCACCACAATTCTCCCCACTTAAAACAGACATTATATGTCAGTCCCTAATTCTATATACACATAGATAAATTTCTATCTATGCCTGGTGATTAGCTTGAGTCTCATCGCACGGATGGCGGCTTAGAAAATCAGCACCTAGGTTAGTTTTTCCAGAAATATATTCTTTACTAAACTGATATGGCTGCAACAGCAAAGACCAGCGTAGTAACCTAGAATTGTCATGCCTGGCTTGCGCTAGAAAAGCCAGGGGTTTGTGATCTGTTTGTAACTTGAATGCCTTCCCATACAGATAAATATTGAATTTCTTGATCGCCCATATCACTGCGAGACATTCTTTTTCACTAGTTGAATAATTTTTTTCAGCTGCATTCAACTTACGACTAGCATATGCCACTGGGGTTAATTCCCCATCCAGTGAATCTGACTTCTGTAACAGGGTGGCACCCAACCCTAGATTACTAGCATCCGTTCTCACAATGAATTCTTGACTTAAGTCAGGTAATTTCCAAATAGGTGTACTTGTGAGCTTTTCCTTCAATTCTTGGTATGCTAATTCACACTGTGCTGTCCAGGTAATTCGATCTGGATTTCCTTTGCGTGTCAAATCAGTTAACGGTGCACATATGGAGTTAAAGTTTTTGATATATTTCTGGTAGAAACCACATAATGAGACAAAGGATCTCACGTCTTTCTTTGTTTGTGGCCTCGGTGCTTTTCTCAGTTTCTCCAAGTTCTTGGGGTCACGGGTCATGTTTCCCTGATGGACTGTGTGTCCCAAGAATTCTAATTCTTTACATCCAACGCAACATTTGGTTGGTCGTGCTGTCAAATTCGCTTCTCTAAGTCGATCAAACAACATGTTCAGAGAGTTAATGTGTTCCTCAAACGTTTCTGTCGCTACGAGGATATCATCCATGAAGTTTGTGATGCATTGGTTCTTCAGGGGATCCAACAATTTTCTCATCATTCTAGAGAAGACACTGGGCGCATTTTTCAATCCAAATGGCAATCTGTTAAATTCATAGTGTCCCTCTGAGGTACTAAAAGCTAGATAAGGTCTAACCTCAGGCTTTACTGGAATCTGATAGTCGCCTTTGCTCAAATCCACCTTTGAGAAATATTTAGCTTTATTCAGCCTGGCAAACAACTAATTTGTATCCGGCAATGGATCCACCTGACCTTCTGTGATAGCATTCAGTCTCCTGTAATCTGTACAGAGTCTATGTTCTCCAGAGGGCTTTCTCAATAGAACCACACTGGAACTATACTGAGATTCACTGTGTGAAATAATTCCCTCCTTCAACAAATAGTCTATCTCTTCCTTCAAAGCTTTCTCCTTAGCACAAGGAATCGAATAGGCTTTCATACAGACGGGTGTTGGGTCTATAAGTTTCATATCATATTTCAATAAGTTTGTATGCCCCGGACGGTCCGTTAGCACCTCTGTATGATCATCTAGAACCTGTTGCAGTCTTTCCTTCTGATTTTTCGTTAAATGTGTACTGATTTTCACCTGTGCAGCGGTCTCACAGGGGTGTAATGGATATTCAAATGATGAAAGTGGTTCTTTTTTCATCTCCATTGCAATAGACAAAGTCAGCAAATGTGTCTCTTCCTGATTTTCTCTTTACAAATATTTCTTCAGGAGATTCACATGATAGATTTTTTCTTTCTCCTTCTTATCTATCTTATAATTTGTTCTAGACATCTTCTCTAGAACTGTATATGGACCTTGCCATCCAATTTGCAACGTTTTCTGGCTACCGGGTAGAAGAAGCAGTACCTTCTCTCCCACAGCCAAATCTCTGTCTTTTGCTTTCTTGTCTATTTTTCCATGCACCGGTAGGGTCTCTTCCACTAGAAGCACTGTAGTGATGATTTTTCTTCCCAGAATCATCATTCACAAAACGACCGTTACCAATTTTTTTCTTGGGGCTCTCTCCCCACGTAAATTTCCTTGTGAGAGATCTCCTCTCTACATTTTCTTCCTCCAGTTCACATAAATCCGACTGAGGGATTTTTGGCCTATTCTGGGGTAAGACATATCTTTGTACTCGCTGCATTGTGGCCATTGTAAAACATCCAAGTGGAGACTGTCCGTGAAAAGGGTGCTCCCATTTCACTTTGTCCACTTTATTAAATTTATTTTTCTTTTCAGTGTCAGGCCTAAGTTTGCCCCGTGGCGTGTCGAGGTCCTGATCACTGTTCCCACTTGTGGGTGTTCCCTCATGTAATATGCCACATCTTTCTATAAAATTCTCAATGTCAATCATTGCCTTGGGCCAATAATAATTGTGAGCCACCTTTTGAATGATGGTACCTATTTTCTCATGGTCCCCATCTTGTTTCACATGTAAGCTCCTTATTAACTCTGCCCTATACTTTTTAGGAAGTACCAGCTGTCCCTGACCATTGGATCTAGATCCAGCCTTCCTATAAATCAATTTGTTCTTCATATAGAAGTCTCCTTTTCCTGGAGGTGTATGACAAATTGACAATTTCTTGAAACAAGGCTTGGGGGTCTTATCCCCAGCCTGCGCCTTCCTCATCTCATCTGGAGTGGTATCTATCAGAATATCCTCCTCCTTTTTAGAGGTCAACCTGACCTGAAGGGTGGCCATATACACAGGTTTCCTTCTACAACGGTCAGTATCATGATTGTCCATCCGACAATTTTTACACCACTTCCTTCCTTGGTTGAAGGATTTTCTTTCATCAAATTTCCTTTCATCGAATTGTGGGGTTTTATTTTTATTATCATACCGTGGCCTATCAAACTGGTGCTTACCTTTGTTCTGATCTCTATGATCAAACGTATTAAAGTTTTGTGGTGCCTTAAAATTGTCTACCTGTTTCTTTTTATTACCTGTTACCTCTGCTTGAGCTGCCTGATATCTTTCAGCGACATTTAATAACTCACCCAGCCTCTCTGCACCTTGTTCCATGAGAAACTTTCTCAGGTCTGGAGCCATGGACTCTCTTAGCTGCTCTATAAGGATCATTTCCTTAAGATCTTGGGTCTTCCCCAGAGCCGTCCATTTCTCCAAGTATGTCTCTAACCGTGCAGAGAACTGGTGTTATGTCTCACCTGACAGTAGTTTAGCATTGCTGAACTTTTTTCTATAAAATTCTCCATTCTTTTCATATCTTAACAAAACAGCCTGCTTTAACATGTCATAATTGTCTTGGTTATCTCTGCTCATCTTGGCAAAAACTTCATAAGCTGTACCACGAAGCCCTTGTGATAACTTTAAGCTCCATCTTTCTCTCTCTAAACCATATGTGGTAGCTAAAAGTTCATATTTATTTAGGTAACTTTCTATGTCATCGTCTTTCTCAACAAAATGGTCTAAATGAAAACTCATAGCTGAGGTTGAGGTTGTCTGACTGCCAGTAGCATCGGAGGTAAAAGGACTTCACCATTTTCAGGAGCATGGCCTTGAATTTCTAACTCTCTTAGTCGTAATTCATGCTCCCTCTGCAATCTCCTATCTTCTGCTTCCCTTTCTGCAGCTAATCTTCTTTCTTCTGCTTCCCTTTCTGCCTTTTTCTCTTCCAACTGGAGCCTCTTTATTTCCGCATCACGATCCGCCTACATCTGTAACCTTTTAGCCTCAGCCTCCAATGCCCTAGCCTCTTTGTCAGCCTCAATCTGCAACCTCTTAATTTCCTTGTCAGCCTCTAACTTTCTTTCAGCTTCTTTCTCTAATCTTTTTTCTTCCCTGGCAATAAATTTATCACATTCTGAGGTCACATAGTCAATCAAGACTTGACCATCCATGTACATTTCCCTGGCAGTCTGTACAGCCGCAGATCGAAACTTTGCCAGGTCAGCCATTTTCTAACAGGCAATTTTATACAATGTCTAACTAAACAATTTTATCTATGACTAATTATATTAAGGACAACCACAAGCACTGAAAGCTCAACCTTATTTATTTTTATTTTCCACCCAAGAATACCTTTTTAATTTTTATAATTTCCTGAAGTGAGCTACCCAATATAATTGGTGCTTTGAAAATTTCAAATCCCGGGAGCGAGATCCCCAATATATGTGGTGAGTTGGGATAATATAAATATTTATAGGGGACTTAGTGTACTGACTGAGATCAGCTGTGAAGGTATCTGTATCTAATAAGGTTGTATGTATTACAGATAACCTTGCTTGCTACCACATTTCGACCTCAATCAGACTTATTCTTGAATTGTATGATGGCTTCGTTTAATGTCTAGGGTTATGATAGTGATGAAGTGTAAGTTCACAACAACCAACAGACAGATAAACACCTAAGTTAAGATTCACAACAATTTACAACACTATGACACTCACAAACACATAACACTCTAAAGATTTATCTTAAGTAAGTCAAGTGTTAAATTTTATATAATGTATTAACCTTTTCAATAAATAGATATCCTGATCCTACTACAATGTGAATCAGGAATCACAATCAAATGTAAGCACAATGTTTATGTACAAATATTTCTACAAAAGATCTTTGTCCAGACCTATAATAGTATTGTAATATAAATGTAGTGTTGTGATGTATTAATATGAGGTAATACTGACTTTTAATGCTAGGTTGTTGTTTGTCATCACGACTTCATATGTTTGTTATTGGTGGAAATAATATTAAGGGATTCACAGATTCTGTTTCTTTACAATTTCTGTCCATTTTGTCTTTTTAACAAAGTTCACTTCAGGGGTATTTGATTCAAGGTTGGGCTTTACGTGCTGATATGCTCTTATCTCATAATGCAGCTGCAGGAAACCTGTATCCTCTGCTCGCTTGCTTCTCAGTTTGATACTATGATAGGCAATGGCCTCTATCTTGTGCAGGGAGTCTGCTGCCAACTTTCTGGATCACGCAGTACTCAGACCGGACGATGCAATACCACCATCTTTACCACGGTCCCTGAAAGTGAAGGTTATGCATCCTTCTTACTAACTAGTATATAATACTACTCCACACAGAAGTACATGACAGTACAAACAAACATAAAGTTCAGCGCTTTAGGCCAACTGCTAGCTTTTCATGTGACAATATACACCAGTATTCCTCTCCCTAATGGTTACAACGCCTCTGCAATTCCAGCTGTAATCCCTTTCATACAATAGGATAGGTGTTATGTTACTATATGGCAATCCAATATATATATATATATATATATATATATATATATATATATATATATATATATATATATATATATGCGGTTATACTCCTCTCTGACAATCTTTTACATGGTGGAGCAATATCTAGGCTTTGCCTCATGTTTGCTACTGAACAGCACACATACAGACATAATTTATCATTTCACATTCAATTTTCATATAAAATACAGATCAAAAATGTCTAGCTTACCTCAATTCGTAAGGAAAACACACTAAAGATGACTGACACAGTTTGATCTGCGGTATGTCCAAGCTGTTATCTTATATTTAATTTAGAATAACACTGCTTGCTCTCATCTCTCAAATGTGTAACGATATGGCGTCCCTTCTAAGATTTCTTCTGCCAATACCCAGTGTATTGACCAATCGTTTTGAATATATTCAAAAGAGTACCCAGTCATTACAACATTTTCATTCAATTCTACTCCGTTTCTAGGCATTTATTTGTTATTCCTAGGTCACCCAATCCAATTTCTTTTAACTTCAAAGTTCAGCCAATGGCCTCCCACGTACTATCTTAGAATTTCTGTCACTGCTATGTTTCACAAAAATCAGGGATTTCCATCCCGAGCAGATATGACCAAACCTGACAGTATCTCTGTTCTCTATATGTTTTATTACCAATATTTAATTATCTAATGGACTTTTTAGATAATTTCTTACATATTCCTAGTCCACTAGCCTTCCTGTACACGAATATATGATTTTCAAGGGGCTAAGTGGTGTAGTTAAGAATACGATTTTTTTCGATGTTAAGTGTTTAATTCAACTACCACCTGTTCAATCCTTTACGACTGTACTATCAGTATAAAGTCAGGAGCCTTGCGAAAAAATCAGGTTTCCTAGTAAGAATTTAAACCTGTTTTCAAAACTTAACCTCGTATCGTTAGTTTTTTTCATCACTGTTTATTTGAAAAAATCTAGGCCATGCACACTGCGAGTTGGTTTATTTTTAGACACACAGCGAGTGGCTTGCGATACTGTGTTCCATGGTCCGTCTACCTCTCTCTCTTCTAAGCCCGTCTGTCTTTCCAAGGCCAATTTTGTGCGCAATTTTGCACTAGTGTTAGTTTTTAAAATCAAGGTCGTTCAGAAGATTTTATTACACATTCTATTTTTAGAACTACGGGTATCGCCGTATCGTTAGGCTCAAGCATTTTATTTATGAACGAACGAATTAGGACAAGTAGAAATCTTGTGTTAGCCATTACGGCGTTATACAACTAAGGCGTTCTCTATACTGGGAAAGCACTGGTCTTTCTCCATTCTTCTTCCTATCGTATTATTTCGTTCTGCTTTACATTTATGTTCTCATTTATATATGGGTATTAGAGTTTTTCACCACAAGGCTTTACTCTGTTCAGCGACGACCATGCCCGTTATTCTCGCAGTGAAGCCCCATCCGGATTTCTCACCAAGCACTACAGACCCATCAGTGTACACAATATCATCATCATCCCCAGCATGATCACGCATCAGCTGATTAATCTCTAGCTCTGCTTTTCCATTGCCCCAAGATCTGCACTCTCTGTTAAGGCTAACAATGAGGTGCTGGTAGAGGCAGTTACTGCAGCACTGAGGTGGCTGTCTGAAACTCCATCAACCACGGCAGTTATATTGTTATACTCTCAAGCCAAGCTTCTGAAAGTTCAGAACGGATGGCTGCGGCAGGAGTGTAAAACATCAATAACATCCTCAAGTATTCAAGAACTGATGTGGATCTGCTGTCAGACAATTCCGCCCGAAAATTCCAACTACTCTCTTCTGTAAGATGGTCGACATGAGCATATAAATTGTAGACTCGCTACTCCTAACCGCCTATATTCACAGCAATCCTCTGCAATTCCTCACTATAGTTTGAGGACTTGTATCCGGTCACGTATGAGAGAGCTCACGTTTTACATATATTGCTTGCCCTCGTCTACCAGGCCCACGTGGATTGAAGTAGCATCTGTAGCCTGGGCAATTGATAACACTAATGGTTTTTAAACTAGAAGTGCAGCTCACCAACCTCGTAATTCAAACTCGAGCAACGTGAATTCCATTGTATCCTATTAGTGGGATAATGTCTGCAGGCGAATCTGTGGTTGTATTATACAAAATTCTAACGGGAAAGAAGTTATCAATATATCAGGCAACACGTGTTATTTTCATACACAGTATCTGGGTTGCAGGGGAGATGTACTTATATACAAATATCTTTAATCTTCTAAATAATTTTCTTTTTGCGTTATCTTTTATCTGTTTATTGAATTTTAGTTTATATGGTTAGCGTTATTTGTGTTTTTTACTTCAAATAGTTAGATATCTATCTACATGATTCTCGAATTCCTAGCTTCTTTTTTTTGTTTAATCTATTAAATAAATCTAACAGAAATGGGAGGAGCAGACTAGCATCAGATGATCTTCACTTGTCTCTGCTCATCCACTATCTCTGTCTACTTGTTTAAAACCTAATTGACGGTTATTATAAGGGTATTTATTGTAATTTTGTCATAGACTGGAAAGGAGGCAACAAATAAAAGTTAGCTGCCCAAAGAGCAGCAGCTGAGAGACTTTTTCAGGCCATAAATCTCGGATTTCTCAGCAAAAGAAAAACTGGCAAGAAGACGATGACTGTGTACTGCTCCACCTATGTCCCAGTCTTGATTTATGGATGCGAGTCATGGATAATGACTACAACTTATAAAAGCCAGCTCTAACCCTCAGAAATCGAGGTTTCTGAGTAAAGCGGTTGAAGTAACAAGTCATGGTCTGCCTCCAGATGATACTTCATTGCCTCAAAACCAAGCCATTCCAGATCCGGGTGGAACAATCCAAATTACGATGGTTTGGCCATGTCTGTAGAATGGGGGAAGATCGGCTACCACAACAATTAAGGGAAATCAAGTGCCAGGGATTTAAACCTCCAGGACGACCCAGAGTTTGCTGGAAGGACAACATTAGACAATCTCTGAAGGACCGTGGACTAAATTGGAAACAGGCTAGAGGAAGACAGCCAATAGGATGGTATGCCGCTCTCTTTTGCAAAACTCTACACCCCAGGGTAGAAGTGGAACGACTTAGTAATTATTAGCATTTAGAGTAATTTTGTATTCAATTTTGCGAAAGATTTTTTTTTTCGGTACTTCCACTTGTATTTATTTATTTATTGTTGGGGGCGGGGGGGGGGGGGGGGGGAAGAATCCAACATAAGCTAAGGTTTCTTTGATGTCTTGGGTAAAAATATTTAGCTCATGATTAAGAGGAGCGTGCATATGCAAAATTCAGTAAAAACTTTTCACATGGCGGTCTGTACCGCAAGATATATACGCACACTGGTCTAAGTTATGGAGAGGAAAGTAATCAATATAGTAATACAGATATGGACACTGTCTAAGTAGTTCATCAGAAAGTAGTCAATATCATGACACAGATATGGACACAGTCTAAGTTGTGCATCGGAAAGTAATCAATATCATTACATAGATACGTTGTGCGCAGTTAATATCATGACATAGATATGGACACTGTCTATGAAGTGTAATACCAGTACACGGCTGTTTGCCAGCGATCTTTTAGTTTTCCCTGACCGCGATATTTATAGCTATCGTGACAGAGGTCACGTGGTCAACTTCCTAACAGGAAAAAAATGTGGCGGTGTTTACTTTTGATAGGGCTTAATTAATGCTTTTAGGCTACTTTATTATTATAAATACTGGCTTTAATTTTGCGTAACGCTAGACTAGAAATGTTAGAGTAAATTTAAGAACAAAAACCAACATTTTATCACAATTAGAACAGAAGATATAATAGTCTGAAATAGTGTAAAATTTACGTTTTTTTTATATTTTGTTATGGTTTGTTTCTAATGCAATTTACACTAAAACGGTCACAATCAACATGCATAACAAATTACAGAAATCAAAAGGAGAAAACCTGCAGAAAATGGATATCAAAGTTTTGTTTTGGTTTCATGCGTCAAACATTAATTATTGAAACATTAAATTGCAAGTCCACATTTATTACCTTAAAATAACACACCCAATTGTCCCCAAAACATGAGAGCTAACAATTATCTCAATCATACATCACGATGGTCATGTAAAAATGAGTATGGTCATGAGTAAAACGAAATGTTCAATTTAATAGATAAATAGGTGTATTTAATAAATACATCTATTAAATGATTTCCACACTCTGTTAATTCTGTCACTCTCACGCAACAACAGCCATAATTTGCTCTAGCCCCAAAATTTCGCTCAATTATCATTCACACTTCCTTTTTTTTTATAGGATGAATCTGTACATTCACAGATGGAGAAATTTGTAACAAATGAGTTTCCATTATAAATTTTAATTGTGAAGTTATATTTTTAATACCGCTGGCGCGTCTTTCAATTTTGGAAATAGTGGAATGTACAAATTCTCCTCCTTGCTCTCCATGCATGTCCATTCCAAAGCCATGAGTTCTGATCCAGTCTGCGCAATGTTTTTCTAATATGTGCTGTTTAGGAATTGTCTTACTGGGGAATAGCTTTCTGAACAAAGACATATAAGTCTCTATTGATGCAGTTATTGATTCTTTACTAATTGGTTTACTGTGTGATATTTTGTTGTGTGCTTTCTCAAATGCTTCATTCAGTGAGTTTAATTGTTCTTGGGCAATAAAAGCTATGTTAGTTATATCTTGTTTGTCTGTAATTTTCAGTGTTTGTGTAATGATTGCTCTTGTAAGATCTGTATAAACTTTTTGTGTGAGATATATGTGGCAGTGATTCCCTATGAATGCTCTGCTATGGTAAGCCTGTGGTATGATTTTGTGTTTGGCTAGTACCTTGTCCAAGTGTGAGCAAACTGGACCAGACCTAGCACACAGATCTTGAAACTGAAGTTTGGCCAGCGCATCTTGTACATTTTCACGTTTAACTTTAAAACTATCTGTCTCCTCCTTATCCTCACAAAGTTCAATACCTGCATGAAAAAAATCCATTTTAGCTTCTAATTCTTTTGCCTGTTTCCAGTTCCAACAAAATCTCTTCAAGTTCTTAATAGTACTAATGTTTGCACGTATCTCTTGCGGATTCTCAAATATCTTTGCGTCTATTGTATCGGCTACCTGTTCTAGAAGTCTGTGGTGTTTCAAAACAATGCCTAATAAAATATGAAGGTAAGGAGGAGCTACATTTTCAATTTCAATCTCTAACATTGGTTTGTGTAAACAATTATGGTAACGTGCCACTTGCCTTTTATTCCCTTTCCCATATTTCATATATCTATTGTAATCTCTTATCAACATTGCCAAACTTCTTGGTTTGCAAGTTGTATGCTCTCTGGATGTCTTTATTTCCTTGTTTTGCTGGAGACACCACAGACATGGGTATATTCCTTGAGCTCCAGACAAACCAAACATTTTCATCAAAAAGTCATAATCCCCGAATAAGAAAACAACAACTTTTTTACCATCCCACTCTAAATCTTTTAGTGACTCTATCTGAGCTTTCATGCCATTCATAAATATTTCTAAATTATCATATGTATCTCTGACTCTAGCCATTGATAAAAGGATGGTATTAGATTTAGAATTTGGTTTCTCTAAATTTACTACCTGCATTGTAACTTTGAATGAAAGAAGATATACAAACAGTTACTTACAATTCTTTGGCAGCCGTCGTGTGCACGGGATTGTCTACCAAAGAACACTAATGGAACAGTCCTTACCCCACACACAATAAAAAAAAGACATTCATTTTATAAATACAAGATTAACAAGACTTGAATTATAGATCAAAGTATTGTGGAAGTAATCTATCTATAGCTTTACATGTTTTCTGACGCTTATATACGCAGCTAAATATCATTATAAATGAATGAAAATGCAAAAACAGATGGTGCTTTACAAAAAGTGATTTTTTTACAACCTTATTTAAGATTTGCGAGTATCAGGAATGCGTTTACATTGATTTAAATGTTATAAAATCTGGTGACAATATGCTTGTTCTTGTAATGCCAAACTCACAAAACTGACTACCACACATTCTCAAGATATGAAAACAAAAACAAAAGTATGTGGAAATAATCTTTAGCTTCCCTTCGAGAAGTCTTTATAATTATAAACTCAAACGAATGGGCCGATTTTTAGATATTAAATTAATAAAAAGATTACTTATTTTATGAATTTCCTCAAACGATGACGCTGTTTTCAAAAGTCTGTAACTCCGTCAAAACTAATTTCAAACAAATAAAAATGCAATCAAAAATAGAACACAGAACAAAGTTATAGTACACAAAAGAATTTTAGCGCTGTGTTTATCCAGAACGAGTGTGTAATGATTTATATTTTACTGATTTTACACACACATCAGCTGATTTTCCCCGCCAAAACCCTCAGTAGTTTTTTACGGTGCATATGAAACATTTATACCCGGTGTCAGAATTCCGGTCACCGAAACTAAAAGATCGCTCGGGTATAAGGAACAAACAGCCGTGAGTAGTCAGTGTTATGACATTTATATGGAGACTGTCCAAATAACGTTTTAGAAGGTATGTGACATAATCTGTGCGCTCTCTTCTACTCTCCGGCAGTAATGAACTACATTTGTTGTGCGTACTGAATTAAGTGCATTATTCACTTGTTCGCACACTCTAATTGCCTACCTTCCGACAGGTAATTGGTATTGTTCGTGTCAATTTTCCATTAAATCCATTCAATACAAATGGTATTTTTCGTGTTGTGTTTGTTTACCTGAGAGCTCATACCTATGAGCCCAGCTTGGCTGGTGACGTCATTTCGTGGCTCCGTACGTGTTTACGCAAGGAGTGCAGGTCAATTAGCGATTTGGTGGCAGGTACAGACACGAATGATGTAAGGAAACTTCCTGACAAACCGGTTATGTTCAGGATAAATGTAAGAAGTTGTAAGGTAAACATTACCAAGAATTGTCGAATGTAGCAACTCCATATACGGAAGATGACTGTTCGAAATTGTCAAACGCCTGAGTCATACAGAATATTACATGAGGAAAAGTTTTCATAACAAGAACTGTTGAATGTATTGGCTGGCATCTGAGGCGCTAATAAATAATCGCGTTGATTGGGAGTTTTGTCGAAAACGCCAGGTGGAAGCGTGGGCCAGGAACCTACAATATAACGTAGAAGAAGTTTGACATACGGCACTACATTCCAGAAATCGTAAACGTAGACAGCTCGGACCTTGCCTTAGGCAAGAATAGAGTTGGATTCTTGTAGCGAAATGTTTTTAAGAGTACAGTTGTCAGTATATAACAGACAAAGATGTCAGCCTGAAAAAATATAGCCCCGGTGTCAGAAAAGAGCGCTGTTATCACATGATAGTCACAGCTGTGAAGGCCTCTGCTTCAGATAGTATTCAGATTAAAGTCAAAGCCTAAGATGCCCAAAGTTTGCTGGTAGGACAACATTAGACAATCTTTGAAGAACCGAGGACTAGAATGGAACCAAGCCAGGAGGAAGACAGCCGATAGAATAGTATGGCGCCCTCTCTTACAAACCTCTACACCTCACGGTTGAAGAGGAATGAATAAGTAAGTAGTAAGCCTAAGATGCCACCTTTCCTATGTAACTAACCTATGATAAGTAACAGATTCAGTAAAATTCAAACTGCTTACTTACTTACTTACTTACTTAGTCGTTCCCCTTCTACCGTGAGGTGTAGAGGTTTGGAAGAGAGAGCGCCAGACCATTCTATCAGCTGTCTTCTTCCTGGCCTGGTTCCATTCTAGTCCTCGGTCCTTCAAAGATTGTCTAATGTTGTCCTCCCAGCGGACTCTGGGTCGTCCTGGAGGTCTGGATCCCTGGCTCTTTGTTTCCCATGCTTGTCGTGGTAGCCGATCTTCTCCCATTCTGCAGACATGGCCAAACCATCTTAGTTGGGTCTGTTCTATTTGGGTCTGCAGCGGATGGGATTTTAGGCCTTGACGGATCGTCTGGTTGCTGACCATGTCTCTTCTTGTTACTTCAACCACTTTCCTCAGATACCTCATTTCTGAGGTTTGGATCTGGCTTTTGTGGGTTGTAGTCATTGCCCACGACTCGCATCCATATGTCAAGACTGGGACATAGGTGGAGCGGTATACAGCCATCTTCGTTTTCTTACCAACCTCTTTCTTGCGGAGGAATCCACGATTTATGGCCTGAAAAAGTCTCCCAGCCGCTGCTTTTCGAGTGGCCAACTCTTCTTTGATGCCTCCCTTTCGGTCTATAATAGCTCCGAGATATTTAAAGTGGTCGACCTGCTCCTGGACCTGTTCTCCCAACTTAATCTGATGTTTTCTTTCTTCTCGTGATATCACCATGGATTTTGTTTTAGAGCTGCTTATGACCATCCCTCTCTTCTCCAGCTCTTCCTTCCAGACTTGCAGGTTGGATTGGAGATGTGCCTCTGATTTAGCAATCAGGGCAACATCATCAGCAAATGCCAGCTCCGAAATATAGACCTGTCTCATCTTCCAGTACCCCACTGAATACTTTCTTGTTCTCTCCTTACATGCCTTGATGACATCGTCCATAAGGAGTATGAAGAGGTAAGGTGATAGGATATCACCTTGTCTTACACCAGTGGTGGTCCTGAACTCTTCTGACTTATGGTTTGCTGTCCTCACATAATTTCTGCAAGACTTGTAGAAGCTCTGTATAGCATGAATCAGAGGTGCTGGAATATTCTTCCTTGCCAAACAGTCCCAAAGTTTGCTCCAGGGGACCCTGTCAAACGCCTTTTCCAGATCTATGAAACAAAGATGGATCTCACTCTTATACTCAAGGGCCTTTTCACTCAGCTGTCTGAGTGTGAAGATTAGGTCTTGAGTACTTCGGTTTGTTCGGAATCCGCACTGGACCTCATCCAATTGTGGCTCAGCTAGGCGTCGGAGTCTCTGCTCTAGGATTCTAGAGTAGATTTTACCAGGGACACTGAGAAGGGATATGCCTCTATGGTTTCCACATTGTCGATTGTCGCCCTTTTTGAAAATTGGTGTTATGATGGCAATCTCCCAATCCTTTGGTATGGTCTTGTTGCACCATGCTGCCTGTAGGACCTTTAAGAGTAATAGGTCGCCTGATGCTCCCATGTACTTAACCATTTCTGGTGTTATACCATCATGCCCTGCTGCTTTGCCCATCTTGATTTTCTCTAGTGCTGCCCTCAGTTCTTCCATCTTTATGTCATCTTCACCATCATTGGTTTCCTAAATTCAAACTGCACTAATATAAAATTTATAAGTCAGATGAATACAATTACTGAATCATTTATTATGTACATCTATCTTTTGATATCTTCTTATACAATTATGAATGATGGAAAATGATGAAAGTGAATGAAACAAAAAATTAATTTCACACTTTTATATAAAAGTTAAGTTGTAAGTACCGGTATTAGTTAGAAAAAAGTCCTTGTTGAAATCTTCAAATAATTACAATGTTTATCCAGTTTCTTTTAGAACTAAAAGTCACTTGTCTTGACTCCTGATATGGAACAGTTTAATATCACTACATTTCTATTGTTCTTTTGATCGTTTCTTTTGACGGTCACAACAGCTGGTGCATATTCACATATATTTTACTAACCTTCAGTGTTCTGGTACAGCACTTCTGGTCTACACTAGTAGTATTTGCAGCAGCTGGTTTTTTACTCTCTGTGATCATCTCTGTGCATCAGTAGAAACTCGCCAAAAATAATACGGAACCCGGAATTCTGCAGGACCACTCACAAGGCACAGAAAGATTCTGAAGCATAAATAATACCACAGACGTGTGTTCGAGGCATCTGTGTTAAGTTGCCAAAACTAAAGACTATTATACTGAGCACGAAAACTATCATCCGTATTGGGGTAAGTTTATAACATAAATTTTTTGTTGCTGTGAATTTGACATGTTTATGCTTGCTAGGGGTGTTAACGATTCATACTAGACTGGCAACCTCAGCATGTGAAAAGGATACATTCATGAACCACCGCAGCAAGTGCTGGTGACTGCTTCATCCTAGTTCTCACGGAAGAACCAAAAGCAGAGGTAATCCCAGACTCCGAATGGAGCAGGGAGTGAGTGATGAATTTGTGAATAGTTGTAAATAGTTGTGAATTATCATTGTCACGGCATGTTTAGAAAAATAGATTGGTGACATCGTTATCAGCGGGTGTTGGCAACGCTGATAACATTTTGAAAAACCGGCTAGTCTGGCGACACCGGAAGTAAAAATAGAAAGGCGCGAAATAGGCAGTGGACGCTGGGCCTTGGTCAGAGAGTGACGGACATTTTTTGTGGTTCCCCTTTCGTGATTGCGGAAGATAGTCTGCAGTAATTTAGTCTAGTGGACATAATTATAATTCTGGAGTGATTTAGTGTCCAGTGATATTATTGTCAGGCCTTCGGGTATAATTCGCCAGTGGATTGGTTTTTCCATTGTGTAGTTTCCAGTTCACCATAGTGACCGATTGTTCAGCTCTAAGTTTGTATACTGTTATACTGTCATTTGTTAGGAGTATTTTGATATATTACTTCGAGAAGTTTCTCGGGCAGTATTGTATGTATTCCATATTGTTTTCAGCCGTGCGTGGCTATACTGTGTGTAGTGCTTGATTAAAAGGAAATTCCTGTTGAAAGTGTTATCTGCCTGTGTCAACCATTTCATGTTGTGGTCGTATCCTTAGATAATGAGCCAAGTATTGAATGAGCGTCAATGTTAAATCCACAGCAGAAATAGAGGAGTTGACATCTGAGGGCTACGTCCGATATTTTGGTGAGCCTGTAGGCCGTGAGGCCTCTATTTTATAGTATTTAATTCCCATCTGACTTCTGGGTGGTCCGTCCTATTCTTTATAAAAGGCCGTAGTGCCTATGTTTTTTTCTAGAAAGGCCTTTAAGATGCACACAGTATGTTAGAAGGTTTCAGTCACAATGTGTTGACGCCTTCAGGTTTTCTAAGTCACGATAGTGAGTTATTTTCGGTTGCCAGCTTCGGGTATGTGTGTTTGTCTGTCAGCAGTAGTGAACTGTGGGCGGTCAAGTGTGACGCGTCGCGATACGTAACCTAGTTTTTTCAGGTCACAGTGTAAGATTGTTATTGACAGTTCAGATAATATTTTGACATTGTTTGTGGTTGAAGCTGTGTTGGAAAGTTAATTTTGGTGTAGGCTGGCTAGTTTTGTTAGAAGGTGTGTCAAAAGGGATGGAATAAAAAGTGCAGCTGGTGTCCGGCTTTCAGGAGACATATTACACGGTAGTCTTCACGATTTCGTGGTAACATTCGATGCTCCCTGCGGAGTAAAGTTACGTGTTCAACAGGGCGGGGAGACGACTTCGGTTGTTGCGCTATCCTGGTTGATACATTGTGACTTTGAGTGTTACCTTAGAGGTGTTAGGAGTTGTTGTTGAGTACCTTTGTAAACTTTTAAGTTTACCTAGGCCTACAGGTGTATTAGGGTGTTTTGTTGTAGGCAAGTTGTCCTGTTCCCGTCACAAGTAGTAGCCATACAACCAAATTCCTGTGGAGTTCCTGCTACAACCTACCTACGTATGTTCCTGCATTGCAGCCATCCCGTGCTGTAGAAAGAGACTGTGTTTGAGCACTGCAGCCAATCTGCGCTGTGGGTATCCCAGGGGGTGTGCAACTCCTCATGTGTGGATAATGGTCTACATTTAGGCAACCAGAGTAGATTGGTTCTTGACATCGTTGTTTTGTAGATTACCCGCAGCAGTGCCAGTACACGTACTGCTCTCCCTACCTGGGAACATTACCTTCCGGAGATTTTGCCAAGTTCTGTCGCTGTCATACCTCTCTGATGTGCCTGTCCAGTGGAAGCCTACCAACGCCTCTGTCGTGACCCGGCAAAGTTACTGTGCTGAAGAGTGAAGCCTGCTGATCTCAGTGGTCCTGGAGTACTCTGTACTAAAGACTGCTGGAATCCTGAAGTGCCGCAATGAAGTGATCCTGACTGGGATATTTTACGAATCATAGTGCCGAAAGACAGTAACGATATTGGCTGGCACATAGACTTGTGGATTTATGATCCTGATATTTTTCGGTGGACAGTGCGGTGAAAGCATCGTGTAGAACAGTGTAGTCGCCTGGTTAGTGGTTGCAGTACCGTGCCAAAGGACAGTATTGTATTTGCTGGCACACAGACCTACGAAGAAGTCTGATTTTCTGGACTTATATGTTGCCGTTGGTTTTTCAAGTAAGAGTTACGTTTGTCCGTCTTCATTTTCATCACCAGTGCTGAGAAGTTACGGAGTCAAGCATCGCTGGAGCGTCAGTTAAGTTTTTGTTTGTAATTTTTGTACCATATGCTACATTGTTGTTTCTTGTTTTTTTCTCTAAAATCTAAATTTTCTTTTCTGTCTTTTAATCTGATCTTTTAGAGTAGATTAGTTCTATTTCTTCATCTGCTTCTTGAAACTTGCTAAATTATTTGTTGTTGTTTTCTTTCCTTTTGTTCTGTTCTTTTTTCCTACTTTCTTTCTAGAACTTAGTCTGGCTGTCTGTATGGGGTTAATTAGTTAGGTGGGATCTTCGACTCTATTTCCTATTACTTGGGACATTGGTATTTTTTTCTGTTATTACTGGTTACATGTCAGGTAGTTTCTTTTGACTGGAGTGAGTGGATAGTGGTTAGTGAGGGAGATAGTTCTCAGTACTTCATCGTTGTATATAGTGATTGGTAGTCTATTGTGTTGAATAGTATATTTGTGTGTTCAAGGGTGAACGGATGGCGAGTTTAATTCATTCTGGCCGTACTTGTTGGAAAAGATTGAATAAGACTTATTTTGTCCTAGGGAGTGGCTATGCATGTTTAGTGGTGGAGTAAAGCAGACGGTTTTCTTGCAACTGCCATACTTAACATTCCAAGCCCTGTTGGTGTTTGGTGTATTGGTGCAGTTTGTATTGACATTGTCTTGCACATTCAGTAATTCTTTTGTTATTTTTAAGTGTGTGATCTCTTGTTCCATCTTTCTATCTTGTAAATACGTTTACACGGATCCCTTGTTTTCGTTCATGCGCAGTCACGCATTGTATATATTAATCTACCTCTGCTCTACTTTGTCTATCATCTTATTCCTCGTGACTGGGATTTTTGTTTTCTTAGTGTTTAGTGCGTATCGTTTCATCTGTGTAGTGCTCATTTTGCCAATAGAAACATTTATCTGTCAGATTAGTTATAATTAAAAGTATTATCTGATTATAGCACCAGTGTGGGTGCCAGTGACAGACTTTGGAGTACAAGGTGATTTATTATCAAGTTGGAATAGTGGTGTTATAGCACCAGGAAGTATCATCAACTGTTGTTGTACAATTGTCGACTATTTTAAGGGTCTTTGAGTGTATCACAGAGACTAAGTGGTCGGAAAGACCAAATTTTCAGAGTAATCAGACAGTAGCCAAGTGGCAAAGTAAGACTATATTTATCCAATAAGAGGTAAAAGTGGATGATGTGAATACAGTCAGAGGTGAGGTGATATATATTTACGTGCATATATATGTGTAAATTGGAGAAGTGATATCAATATTTACTATCATTACGGTATACTTTGTAAGCAGAGTTATCTGGTGATATAAGTGAAGTACATACGTTTGAGTAGTTGCATAGTAAATATCTATAGTAAGAGATAATAGTGAATATTCGGAGTGTACCCCATGGACCTACAGGCTTTCATTCAGATAGGCAAAGAATGTGGGTACACCCAGAAAGAACTCATGGATTTTGCTGAAGCAAAATTTTATTCAGTTGAGAATCAAAAAGCTCTAGAGAAGGATAGGATAGAGAATCAGAAGGCCTTAGGAGATGCTCGAGCTGAAGAGTTAGAGCTCAAAAGAAGAGAATTCGAATTGCAAAAAAAAGAAGTTGAAAGAAGACAGAGAATTTGAAGAAAAGAAGTTGAGAGAAGACAGAGAATTTGAAGAAAAGAAGTTGAGAGAAGACAGACAATTTGAAGAAAAAAGTTAGAACGAGAATTACAAGAAAATAGAGAATTGGAGGAAAGGAAGATGGATAGAGAGTTAGAATTAGAGAAAAAGAGGATGGATAAAGAAATACAATTGAAAAAATTGGAAGTGGGTGCGAGTGGTCAGATCTCAACTCCTGGGGGGTCTCGTCGTCACTTTAGGCTGCGTCTGCCGAATTTCAATGACAAAATCGATAGTTTAGATTTTTTCCTCGAGAGGTTCGAGGCAGAATGCGTAGCCTGGAAGGCTGACAGAGATCAGTGGCCATCTCTGCTATCGACGTTGCTAGTGAGGCCTGCGATGGAGACTTTCTATAACCTCCCGCTAGATGAAAGGGCCGATTACGACAAAGTACAGGAAAGGTTGCTCCGGAAGTTCTGTCTGACTGCTGACGGGTACCGGACGCGTTTTAGAAACGCGATGCCAAGCGCAGACCAAGACTTCGAGGACTTTATTTCGAAAATAAAGCTCCTGCTGAATAGATGGATCGAAATGGAGGGAATAATGAAGGACTATGATGGCTTGTTAGACGATTCTACGAGACAAAGTGTTGTCGTCATGCTCAATTGAGTTGGTGGCGTTCTTCCAAGAGCGCCAGCCAAAAGACATCAAGTCCATGGCCCAATTGGGGCATCATTATGTCCTTGCCCACACGTGCAAACCCATCCACAAGTCAGGTTTGCCAGAGGACATAGTTGCCGGTGTCGGAAAAGTTCAGCGCCATCCTTGGCAAAATCAGTCAGGCGATGCAGACAGGGGCCAAGAGCAGAAGTATGAGAAGCCCTCCAGTCCCTACCAGCCACGTAGAGGAAATTATGGGAATTTCCGAACCCATCGGAATGGTCGGCCGAGTTGGCAGAACCACCAATGTTAAAGTTATAGCGACGACGGGGAGCACCAAACGCAAAAACAAGTACGCTTCGAGAACTCTCAGGACAAAGACCGGTTTTGGTATAAAACAAAACATTCCAAGCAGAGGAGTGGTTCCTCAGAGAGTCGATCTTCCGACTCTGATGCGCGGTCTTCGTCATCGAAAAGCTCCAGCAAGAGTTCACGCGATGAGTCGAAGAAGGAGCGCCTGTGTTCCAATTGTGGTGGCAGTAATCATTGCGCTGAGAGGTGCCCTACCCAATAGAACACGCGAATTCTGCGTTTGTGTTGGACACAGTAAACAGCGAGGACTGTGTGGGGTGTCACCCTCTGTTCCACGAGAACGAATGGTTAGTTCTTCAATGTGGGCATGCGGCACCATGTCTGTCGGCAGTCCATGAGACTGGTAAGGGGATTCTCTACCAAGGCAAGGTGAAGAATAGACCAGTCCGGGTGTTGAGGGACACTGGATGCACCACAATTGGGGTGCGTTGGTCGTGTATCGACGACTCCTGCCTTACAGGCAAAACTGTAAAGTGTACTACTTTTGGGGGCAAAGTTGAGTCTTACCCCCAGGCGTGCATTAATGTGGACACCCCGTTCATAACAGGTGGAGTAAACGCGTTTGTCCTGCAGAACCGGATTGCCGATTTAATTGTCGGCAATGTGCGGGAAGTACATAATGCTACGGGAGAGGCTGGAGCAGTCGCGCAGCAACCCCAAAATCCCGAGGCGGATAATCAGGTGGCCGAAGTATCACTATCTGTTATACGGGCTTCTTTTGGTACTTGGAAGACGGTACCGAAGCACAGGGAAAGTAACCACGAAGGGATATCTGAGGATCTGAGAGCGAGTAACCACGCGGTATGGGTGCGCAATATTCCCCGGAGTGCTAGTTGGCGCACACTCCGACGTGTGTTTAGTGAAGTCGCGCCAGTGAAGTTTGTAGACTTAGTGTCATTGCGTGACAACACCAAAGTTGCACAAGTGACTTTCGTGAATAGGCGGGGTGCGCGTGATGCAGTTAGGCAAAAGCATATGTCGTTGCTTCAGAACCATCTGCTAATAGTCCAGCAATAGCTAGGGTTAGGTTTCGGGTTCGTGTTCAGTAAGGTGTTTCGGTTGACGCGAACCGAACCTTTGAGTCTGACCTACGCCCCCAGTACTAATCTGATATGAATATGTGTGTGTTGTAAACTTGTAAATATCATATGATGTCTTGCAATGCATGTTTATGCTGTAATATGTTATGCTTTACAATGTATGTATTATGATGCCATAAATGCAACCTGAACTAGAATCGAATAGAATGTATATGTATAGCATGTACAAATGATTGTCTATACTATGAGATTGCTTACTGTTGTGGATGCCTATATGAAAATAACTATGAGCGTACGATATATTGTGTTTTGTTAGACCAGGTGTGGACAGTCGTTGTTATTTTTCACGACTACCAGTATCTGGGGTGGCTTATTTCATGCTCATATAGTGTTTGGTGGATAAGTTGAGTAGGCATGAACGACAATAGTGGTGGAGAATCATGGCACTCTCTAGACAGATGAGGAGGTGCTGGCATGGCATAGATTCGTCCCAACTCGGTACGAGGGCGGGCGAGGACTCTTCCAATGGACTACGTTTTCTTTCTAAGGGGGGGGGGGAGGTGGATGACACGGCATATTTAGAAAAATAGATTGGTGACATCGTTATCAGCGGGTGGTGGCAACGCTGATAACATTTTGAAAAACCGGCTAGTCTGGAGACACCGGAAGTGGAAATAGAAAGGTGCGAAAGAGGCAGTGGACGCTGGGCCTTGGTCAGAGAGTGACGGACATTTTTTGTGGTCCCCTTTTCGTGATTGTGGAATATAGTCTGTAGTGATTTAGTCTAGTGGACATAATTATAATTCTGGAGTGATGTAGTGTCCAGTGATATTATTGTCAGGCCTTCGGGTATAATTCGCCAGTGGATTGGTTTTTCCATTGTGTAGTTTCCAGTTCACCATAGTGAGCGATTGTTCAGCACTAAGTTTGTATACTGTTATACTGTCATTTGTTAGGAGTAGTTTGATATATTACTTCGAGAAGTTTCTCGGGCAGTTTTGTATGTATTCCATATTGTTTTCAGCCGTGTGTGGCTATACTGTGTGTAGTGCTTGATTAAAAGGGAATTCCTGTAGAAAGTGTTATCTTCCTGTGTCAACCGTTTCATGTTGTGGTCGTATCCTTAGATAATGAGCCAAGTATTGAATTAGCGTCAATGTTAAATCCACAGCAGAAATAGAGGAGTTGACAATCATTTGGTGAATGTATATAAATTAAAGATGTTCCTTCAGGCACAAGCCACTGCCGTTGTCCAGTCACAGACTTTTCTTTAAATTAACTGACATACTGGTGATTTATCATCATAGTATATAACAATAAATGAGGAGGCTGCTGTAAAACTGGTAAGGAAACCAATATATAAATTTAAAAAATAAAACGATATGATATCAGTTTTACAAGTTATCGGTACACAGGAAACACGGGACGTTTCGGGTTTCTCCGTTCGTCAGCCACAGTTACAAACAGGTGACAAGGACAAGAATTACATACAAGTCAAAGAAAGATACTACAAAAACATAGGATGATGAGAAAGAGCGATACAAGCAGATGAAAAAGTAAACATTACAGGGGAGAGCGAAAAAATAACAATAATAATGCAAGAAAATCGCAAAACGAGAAAGAAATATCGAAACAAGAAAGTAAATAATCAAAGAATCGCAAAAGGAATTAACAAAAATGCTAAAACCTGTCCTGATCTAAGTAGCTATATCCGTGTAATACATGAGAAGATCACTTGCCTAGTAACGTCCATAGCAGTGACATATAAGATAGCATCAATTAAAAGACACAAAAGGATACGAAACAAAACAATAATACAAAAACTATAAAAAGATAGATCGCAAAATCAGTGACGGAAGAAATAAAGAAGAGCCACTAGAATTCATGCAAAATGATGCTGGACATTTAGGCCATTGGGAAATAGACAACCCATTTGAACAAATTAGACGATTCTCCAAGGAACAGCGAGTTCGGTCATCCCCAACGCAAGAACGGAGGGCAGTAATATTAATATCAGAATTACCGGAATGGTCAGGTCTATTAAAACAAAGAGCCACCGATGTAGGTTTGCCATGATAAATGTCATTTAAGTGCTCACGAAACCTGTCTGCCAAACGTCTGCCAGTTTCATCAATAAAGGTAACGCTACACCTCTTGCAGATGATAGCATAAATCAGGTTTCTGGATTCGCACGTGGAAGACTCTCTAATGACAAATGTTTCTTTCGGAAAAGTAACTGAGTTTGGAGTACAAACGGATAGCTCTTGCATATACGGCGATGGCATGTTTAGTACCAAAGTATGAAGGGCTAATATGTATCAAGCGACTGAGTACAAGAACATCCTTAAAATTCTGGCGTATCTCGAAAACAACTCTCTGGTAGCAGGATCAGAGTAAAGAATAGGCAGATGACGAAACGCAATGTTTTTTTTTTCATCACCAAACAGTGACCCCCAGTGGAAAGTTAAGACAAGTTTGAGTCTGTCAGTTGCAGTAGTAGGTTTGGCAGGGTTCAAATCCTGGGTAAGCCATTCATGTCTGTTGTTTTTCTGTTGTCTAGTGTTCTACTTCTTTATTTCCTACGAGTGCCTTATAACATACCTTTATATTTGTTTCATATTAATTTATTGACGAGTAACGTGTCTGATGCGACTAAGAGCATCAGATAAAACTCTTTCAGGATAAAGACGTCGCCGACAAAACTCGAGCATCTCTTGAGCTCGTTCACGGATATCATCATCGTGACCTATCCGACGTAACCTTAGAAATTGAGAAAAATGAATGAATTTTGACAGCTGAGAAGGTGACACTGTTTACGTAGTGTATCGGATAGTAGTCATTATCTGGACAGAGATATGAACACTATCTAAGTAGTGTATCGGATAGTAGTCTTTATCTAGACAGAGATATGAACACTATCTAAGTAGTGTATCGGATAGTAGTCTTTATCTGGACAGAGATATGAACACTATCTAAGTAGTGTATCGGATAGTAGTCTTTATCTGGACAGAGATATGAACACTATCTAAGTAGTGTATCGGATAGTAGTCTTTATCTGGACAGAGATATGAACACTATCTAAGTAGTGTATCGGATAGTAGTCTTTATCAGGACAGAGATATGAACATTATCTAAGTAGTGTATCGGATAGTAGTCTTTATCAGGACAGAGATATGAACACTATCTAAGTAGTGTATCGGATAGTAGTCTTTATCTGGACAGAGATATGAACACTATCTAAGTAGTGTATCGGATAGTAGTCTTTATCTGGACAGAGATATGAACACTATCTAAGTAGTGTATCGGATAGTAGTCTTTATCTGGACAGAGATATGAACACTATCTAAGTAGTGTATCGGATAGAAGTCTTTATCGCGAAAGAGGTAACAAAATCTTCTTCTTCTTCGTTCGCCATCAAACTTCTACATTAATGACTCTAATAAAGGCAGTAGTCAGCTCAAGGTTCCTGGTATCTGGTTTCCATCAGACTACTACATTAATGACTCTAATAAAGGCAGTAGTCAGCGCAAGGCTCCTGACATCTCGTTTCCCTCAAACATCGGTAATTACTCTAATAAAAGGAGTAGTGAGCTCAAGGTCCTGACATCTCGTTCGCCCTCAGACTTCTAAATTAATGACCCTAATGAAGGCAGTATTCCGCTCAAAGGTTCCTGACATCTTGTTCGCCCTCAGACTTCTACATTAATGACTCTAATACAGGCAGTAGTCAGCTCAATGTCCGGACATCTTGTTCGCCCTCAGACTTCTACATTAATGACTCTAATAAAGGCAGTACTCATCTCACGGTTCCTGATATCTCCAAACAGTTTTTCGTGGAGTGAAGTGGGTTGTTGCTAAATGCCAACACGTTTATTGCAGTAATTTTGGTAGGACTGAAGCAGATAAACAAGAGTATGTGATTTCTGAACAAACGTATATGTGTGTTCACTAACAATAAACTGGCCCCGTACAGTCACGGGGGGAGGGGGGGGGGAAATAGGGAGCTCTCTGAAGAGACAAAAATAGGATAACGGCTCCCACTGGCATATCAGACATGGCGGCTAATATGAGGTTGATCATGAGACTGGCAACCTCATGATGTCAAACTAATTGCTGTCACAGAGAGTTTTATGATCAATAAATTTTCTATATTCTCTTTTGTTTTCTACCCGTGTCCTCTATTTTATTCTCACTCTGTATCCTTTTCCCGTGTTTTTCGCATTCGTTCGTTTGCGAAAAATATTTTCTTTCCCATTCTCACTTTGCCGTTTTTCTTTCTCATACTGATACGTATTCTATTACGCAGATGTCAGTGCTGCAGGATGATAGAACGTGTGAATACTCGTCTAGGCAGACAGAGATAGCAGACATGCGTCTGTACTTTTCTCATGTCACGGGCGTTTCGTCAGGCTAGTTCCCGGTTAGGTGTGGAAACTGTCATCTAATGAGACATACCGTCTAGCATTTTCACCTGACACTAACGTTGCTCTCGGAGTGAAGTGTGATATGACACTCAGGCAGCGCTCTGGAATGAGACATATAGTCTGGGTTTTTCCATGACACTCACGCTCCACGGCCAGTTTTTGACGTAAGGTGCGAAGACGCACGTTTTGGCAGTTAAGAGCTAGCGTCTAGGGTACGTAGGTGTTAATGAAAAGGGGAGAGATCGGGTTTTTGGAAATAGTGGGATCCTTTGTCTGGTTTAAGATATTAACCAGAGTTTGAAACTAGATTTCATTCGTACTCCTAAATCTGCAGTAGACAGATCGCCAGGCTAGAAGAAATATCTTGTGTATTGAAATGTCTTTACCATAAAAAGTCTGTACCATATATATATATATATATATATATATATATATATATATCTGTACCATAAATACAAAATTGGTGCAACAGATCTCTGCACCTGCGGTACCAGCCCAATGACAGTCGAACACCTGCTGCAATACTGCCCAACATACAGTAATGAACGCAGTAGCATATGGCAACAACCCACTTCTGTCAACGAAAAACTGTTTGGAGATGTTGGGAGCCTTGGGTTGACTGCTGCCTTTATCACAGTCATAAATGTGGAAGTCTGAAGGCGAACGAGGAAGAAGAAGAAGAAAAGTCTTTAGTTTCTGGGCAACATTTTGCCGAGTTCTAGACAACTATTATATTGAATGATTTTAGTTCGTGGTATTAATCTGTAGTTCTGTGCGGAGGTAAATATTATATATTAGATATCTAGTAATTTTGTGAAGTGTTTAAAGTGTTAAATCGCTTATTTCACTAGTTAGATTTTTGTGCAGAGGGCTTAAAAAATATAGTCTGTATTATTTTCTAGTGACGTGTTTCAGTGGAAAGCAGAATAAATTATAATTTCTAGCTTAAAACCAGGTAGCTATAAGGAATTAAATTTAACTGCTAAATAATCAGACGAGGATATATTTTAAAAAATAACTTATAACTGAAATGCTACATCGGTGAGTATTGACGGGATACGTATGTATTCCTAATTCATGATGATTCATTTTAAATATAACTACTTCACGGGAATTTAAACGATACGTCAAGCGCTACGCTTGCAGTTTAAAAATGTAAGTTATAACGAGTACCTAGTATGTATAATTATTTTATATGTGTTTTTTCCTTTATTCAGTGAACTTGGGCTAACCCAAACTTTGCCAGCGTTAAGTACAGAGATATCTGTAAAGAACAAAAACATTCTTTCCTTAAAGGACATGGTGTACAACCTTTACAAGAACTTTAAAGATTTTAAAGAAGTAACCGGCCTGTGAGCCTGATTTAATTCTTTCAGAGAAAAAAATCTCAAGTACTTTTAGCCCGTGTGGCAAGTAATAGATTACAAACAGTAACTTTTCCAACAAATTTTTACCCGTTGTGGAGTGACCAAGAATTTTTACCTTTGATCGAAGTTACCAACCTGACATTGTTCCTAAATAGTGGAAACCTCGTGATTCTGATCATGTGAGCCCGCCTGAAAGCTAATTCTTACCTGAACTGATAAAGTGACGCTAATTTAAAATCTGAACAAAATTATCGCCTGAAGAGGACGCTCCCCGGACAAATTGGATGAACCCAAGATCTGCAGAGCTGGGTATCCACTTCATTAAACGATACAACAGATTGTGTCATAACGTGCGCCAGACGGCGAACAGCAGCACGATTTTAGGTAAGGTTGAGTGAGACAGGGCCCTGATGAATGAACCAAGAGAAAGCAGGAACGAGTGATTTTTTTATGGTATACCCAATTTCACCCACTTTGTAATTTCTTTATGCAAGTTTTGTTGTTGCAAACAAGATACTTTTCCTTAGGATAGATCATACTAATATCTAAGTCTGTTCATACCTTTAAAGGGGGAAAATCATTAGATTACCACTAATGTATCCTTGATTTCTTGGGGGCTATCACTTTCTTCTAACAGGACTGTGGGCATACCTTGAGGGATAAGATCATACGGTGGGTCTATCATTTTGGTAGAAATTCATTGATTCATTGACTTGATGCTTATATATAGATTTGATGTAAATTTTGGATGTTGTGGTGGTGGAAGTTTATAGTGATAATTAAACTGCCCTAAACTTAATCAGCGTGTTCGTCAGCTCGTTCTAGAATATCTATATAATCATTTGTTATAGTTTTCCCACGTCTGTACGTCTAACTGTCGTATTGTATGTGCGTGCACGTGAGTGGATAGAACTATATAAGTAGTATATATATATGTATGTATATATATATATATATATATATATATATGTGTGTGTGTGTGTGTGTGTGTGTGTTTAGACTGCCTGACTCCTCTAAATCTGTCGTAGAAGATAGGTGAAAGAGAGAAGATTTCTCGATTTCAGAGACAGCCTCTATCATAGTCTACCATCTCACTCGTGGAAATCTATTGCTATTACTATCTCTCACTGTGACCATCACTTATTCAAATCTAATCAGAAGGGACCAACCCAAGTCTTAATTCTCCTATCAAAAATCTACGACAAATGTGGTCTCGTCCGAAGGATTTTTGAACTTAGAATAGGAAGACGAGTACGACAAATGTGGACTCGTCTAACGGGATTTTGAATTTAGAATAGGAAGACGAGACGGCAAATATCAGGTCGTCTGTAATTTTCTTTATTCTGATATAGAGTAAGAGT
This sequence comes from Oreohelix idahoensis, assembly GCA_024509875.1. Taxonomy (NCBI): domain Eukaryota; kingdom Metazoa; phylum Mollusca; class Gastropoda; order Stylommatophora; family Oreohelicidae; genus Oreohelix; species Oreohelix idahoensis. Next base: position 931,149 of record JAMPIV010009527.1, on the reverse strand, counting down.
GTGATGTCTTGTGAGTTGTTATATCTTTAAAAATAATTTATCCCCTAGACTAACGATCTGTTTATGGGCGTGCTGACCACACAACTAATAATTGAGTTTTTTTCCCACCGCATTTTTGAGTAATATACATTTGAGTTACAGGTTGATTTTGTCGGAATATATGTTAATTAATGATTTTGTAATACTAAACGCTGGTAAAGTTTGTAAGTGTATAACATTCACAGGGTTCTGAAGAAGTAGGTGTTTGAGCTAAGCTAAGGAGTGCGTTCAGACAATTATGTCCTGTATATTGCCTCCCTTACCCTAACTGACTTCATTGGTGTACGTTTAGTGGACAAAAAATTTTTGGGATTGTTTTTTTCTCCTTAAATTTTTTTGCAATAATTATTTTCTTTCCATTGTAGCAACTTATTTTTCAGTGAGTAATCTTAACTACCATTTATTTGGCGTAGTCGTCTGCATTAGGTGCTTTATTGCCGATTAATAGCAGCGATAGTTAGATACTATATTTTAGGAGGAGGTATCCCAGGTTAAAGTATATCATCTTTTTGATTTTGGGAATTTCTCGTAAGTGGTAAGGAACCAGTGTATCCTTGTGCTAAATTCTTTCTCGTCTAAATCTCAGTCACCTATTTACTATGGCAGAGAGGGCAAAGCGTAGGCAGATGCTCAGGGACGAAGCGAGACAAGAAGGTTTGGACGGAGACGAAGCGAAAGCTTTTGTCAGGGACGAACTTGAGAGATATAACGCGGAGAAGAAAGGAGAAGAATTAAGGAGGAAAGAAGAAGCAGCGGAGAGGAAAGAAGCGGAAGACCGGCTATTACAGCAGAAGAAGATTGAGAAAGAAATGGAAATTCGCAGGGCGAACGAAAGAGAGACAGCATGAATTGGCTCTTAAAACTCTAGAATTCCAAAGTCGTGGAGCTGCCTCACCCTCCAGCAATGGAGAGTCTTCGCCTCATTCTTCCTTAACTGATCCTTCTAACACTCAATCTACTCATCTCACTCCTATGTCTTTTGCGCTAGAATCTTTCCCTTGCCCAAATGAGAAGATTGACACGTATCTAGAAAAATGAGACAACATTGAAACTCTGTACGGTTTAGAGAGGTCGCGTTGAAATATGAAGCTTTCTCAGGCTTTGAAAAGCAGTGCGTATGATGTTTACGCTAAACATGAAAGCAGCCAACAATACAATTACGACGTGTTGAAGAAAGCTTTACTTGAGCGCTTTGAAATGAATGCGCTTAAGTTTTTGCAACTGTTTCGCAACAGCAGGAAGGAGAGCTCTGAAAATTTTCAGCAGTTCTCGTCTCGTTTGAAGGGATACTTGACAAAGTGCCTTGAGCTTTCACAGCTCCCCTCTACCTATGAAGGTCTTGAGGAATTTGTTATAACAGAACAAATAAAGAACACTTTGTCTGCTGACACCCGGAGATTTCTAGCTGAGCAGGGTGCAGAAAAGCTTGAAGACATCTTAGAAACGTCTGAGCGATATCACAATGCGCTGGCTGAACTACCGGTCACAAAACGTAAACCGACAGAAGAGCATTTTCGAAAGAATAACCTAGACCAATCTTCTCATACTTCTAATCAGAATAACCACAGAGAAACTGGACCTCAAAACCCCCCTCCTGAAAAATCCAAGTTCTACAAAAACAAGTACCCCAACCACAGTAAACAGTCTGATCAACCCGACCGCCCTACATGGCAGCGCAGCCAAAAAGGACAAGGTGGCAAAGGGAGAACCCCTGAGCACGGGACATATGATCAGACCGAGCACACCAAGCCTAAACGCATCGGATGCTTATTAACAGTCTTGCACGGCGGAATTATTGACAGTGATTCCCAACCTGTAGGGGAGAGAGACCCTCTACGCGAGGTACTGTTACATTGAACGGTTCTCAAACGTTTTGTTTATTTGACACGGGGCTTTCTTTTGATTGCACTGTTGCCAGAAACCTGGTTAAACCCGGTCAAGAGACAGGAGAGACCGTCGAACTTTGTGGAGTTTCTAAGAGTGATGCACCTACAGCGCTTCCCATCGCATTGGTAGAGATCCACTCTGATTTAGTCAGAGCCTTGATCAAAGCGGCTGTTATGGATGACCCCATCTACCCAGTCATACTTGGCGGTAGATACGTGTCTATTGGGAAACCGGAAGAGCCGATTGTGGCAGCAGTAACTACAATAGGGCAAACCAAGAAGGAACGGGAGCCTGCGCCTAATTTGTTAACCATGGAACTTAAAGAAGCGCAACAAAATGACCCAACTTTGGCACTCTGCTTTAGGAAACTGCCCATGGCTAAGGAACCCAGATAGCACGGGGACATTTTTTCTAAGGATGGCGTACTTTATCGCAGAACGGGCAAGCCTGACCAAGGTTACAACCAGCTCCTAGTACCGAAACAGTAGAGAAGCCAAATCCTAGAAATGGGGCACTCTCTTCCCTTCAGCGGACATATGGGACAGAATGCCACAAACCAACGGATAACCACTCATTATTGGTGGCCAGGAGTAAATACTGATATTATCACCTTTGGGCAAGAGCGGTCGCACTGGAGAACTGAACCAGTGGCTCAAACTCACCGGTCCACCTTGACCTTCCAAGCTTGACATATGGCTCCCAGAAGCCACAAAGACAGTGGCGGCCATCCCCCGGTAACAGTCTCGACCGACTGACCAAACTATGTTGAGCGCCCCTGCAAAGCCCTGCTTTTACCGGTGACTGTCCTCCAACTTGGAATGGCACAACTACAAACCATCCACGGCATCTCATAGTGAAGGCACCAGGGTGCACGACGTGACGATCCTTTTTACCAACTAGAAGCGCTAGTGCTGACTAAATAGCTGACAAATTATGGATGTTTCCAGAAAACAGCGGTCATTTGGTGGCGGGGACTGCACAACGGTGAACCCCACTGAGGTGGTGCAACATGGTATTGGGGCTGTCTACCCCCAGGGGGTAGGACAGACATCAGACGAACATGACAGCAGGGGAAAATAATACTTCCCCACCGATGATGGTATAGTGCCCACCATGCCTTGCACACCCCGCATGGAAAAAGAGGATAAAAACCGGGATGAAAGAAAGTCATCACAACCCCCCACTACTCATGATGCCATGACACTAATACAACCTAAGATATACGAGCTCGGACGTCGCCTCGCAAAAGGTCCGCGCCAAGCAGGTCGCCCCTCTGCTGCTCCTGGCGAAAAGTGTGCTACCGAGGAGTATATTAACATTCTACAGTCAAATGTAGATGGAATAAGAACTAAATCGTTAGAATTAAAGAAACTACTGAAGGACCAGAAAGTTCACATTGCACTGATTCAAGAAACCGTTCTTAAGGACAAATCCATCAACTTCCCAGGCTACACAATGTACAAATGTAATTGCCATAATAATTGTCGAGGAATCCTAACCTTGGTAAGGAATGATGTACAGGCAGAGGTCGAAAGTCTTCGAACCGATGATGAAACTGATATACAACGAGTGACAGTCTGGGAAAGTGACGGACATTTCCAAATCTTTAATGTCTACAGACCCCCCAGAGAAACTAATGGAATCTACTTTGATGATATCGAATACAAGAGAACAATCATAGCAGGGGATTTCAACGCTCACTCCCCACTCTGGGGATACCAGGACACCAACACCTCAGGCCAGGCAGTAGAAGAGCTATGTAACACTTCCAACCTTATAGTCCTTTAAAACGAAAGATCCCCACCAACCCTCTACAATAAAGCTAGCGGAACCAGTAGCCGACCAGACCTAACACTTGTGTCTGTAGACCTCACCAACCGGTATAAATGGAGGGTATTGGAGGACATAGGAAGCGACCATCTACCCATCCTCACCACCATCTCGCAGGGTAAAACAAAAACGGAAACCAAAAGACAGCCGAAATGGAACTATGCTCGAGCAAACTGGGAACACTACAAACTCATATCAGACCAGCTCCTCACTGAAATAGACATGAACCAAGACATTAATACCTTGAACGATCAGATCTCTACAGCCATACTGCAGGCAGCCAAACAGGCAATCCCCAAAGGCAGTCGTGTCAAATACAGCATCTTCTGGAATGAGGAATTAGAACACCTAGTACAACTAAGACGCAAGGCATGGAAAATCGCTCAGAAAAATCCTAGCCGTGGAAACAAAACCACATACAACAGACTCACTGCACAGGTTAAGCTAGCGAGCAGAAAAGCCAAAATGGAAACCTGGAAAAAAAATGCGAAAACCTAGACCTAAATAAAGAAGGGAAGAAAGCATGGAAACTCATTGACAGCATGGCAGGGACATCCCAGAAGAGAAACCCAATCCCTATAAAACTTCCAAACAGTAACACAGCTACCTCCAACAGAGGGAAAGCACGAGTCCTAAATCGATTCTTTGCTGAAGTCAATAAAACATACAAAAGAGCCAATCTAGATAAAGCCATCAAGACACTTACAAAACGCATGCTAAAAGCACACAAGGCTGTGGACAGCATCTTTGATCAGGAATTTACGCTAGCTGAATTGCAATCCAGTCTCCTAAAGACCAAACCCCAAAAAGCACCAGGGCCAGACCAGGTTACCAACGACATGATAGTCAAACTTGGGGGAAAAGGCTTGCTGACGATCCTGGAATTCATAAACAAGACGTGGAGAAGCAGTACTGTACCTACAGGATGGAAAACGGCTAACATTATCCCAATACTCAAAAAAGATAAACCACCAAGCGAAGTCAGTAGCTACCGGCCCATTTCCCTGACTTCGTGCGTTGGGAAAATGGCAGAACGTATGATAAATGCACGCCTCTACTGGTGGTTAGAGAAAGGAAAAGCCCTCCATCCTAACCAAGCAGGATTTAGAAGAGGAAGACAGACTGTTGACCAGGTAATCCGATTGGTACAACATATTGCCGATGCTTTCCAGGATAAAAATCATGTGGCCGCAGTTTTCGTAGACCTCAAGCAGGCATATGACAGAGTATGGAGAGACGGTCTATTTTTCAAGATGCAGAAGATGGGCATAGAAGGAAGAATGTTTCGTTGGATAAAAGATTTCCTCACAAATAGAACCATCTCCACAACGGTCAACGGAGCAACATCAGGGAAAAGAACCATCCAAGAAGGCCTCCCACAAGGCTCAGCCCTAAGCTGCACCCTCTTCCTCATATACATAAACGATCTGGCAGACTACCTTGAATTACCCAGCGCCTTGTTTGCTGATGACCTGGTCTTTTGGGCAGTAGGGAAGTCCCACTTGCAACTGCAAAAGAAACTAAACCGTGCACTGACTGCTCTAACAACCTACTGCAGCTTCTGGAAAATGGTGATCAACACGAGTAAGACAGTCTACACTATATTCACACTCAGCAACAAAACAGTAAAGAAAGAACTGGATTTAAAACTTGATGATGCAAAGCTAGCTAAAGAGAACAATCCGACTTATCTAGGGATACAGCTAGATACCAGACTCACATACAAAACACATGTTGAGTCCCTAACTGCTAAGGCCTCTAGAAGGCTAAACCTCATAAAGCGTTTGGCAAGCACTGATTGGGGATCCAATCAGAGCACCCTACGACAACTGTACTTGGGATACGTGCGCTCAGTTATGGATTACTCTCTACCCCTGCAAGCCACTGCTAGCCCAACACTCAGACTGAAACTAGATCGCATACAAAACCAGGCACTCAGATTCATCTGTGGAGGCTTGCGAACTACTCCGACCAGCGCATGTGAGATTTCCGCCAATGTGGAACCCCTAGAACTAAGGAGAGAGAAATCAGTCATTATCACGGCAGAAAGATTCTTGCGAGCTGACAAAGATGACCCCTGCAAAAACGTTATCGGTGACCTCAACTCCAGGTACCGAATTAAAAAGACATCTTTCACTAGAAGGTACCAAGAGCTTTCAGGGAAGCACTACATACCAGAGACTAGACTACCTACTCAAGTTGTGCCTGACCTACCACCTCACGTAGAACTAAAAAGACCAATAATACGTACAAACCTTCTACAACCCGCAAATAAAAGCCTCATACCTACGCTGCTGAAAACACTTGCTATGGAAACCATCTGTCAGTACGATGAAGACATTATCCATGCCTATACAGACGGGTCAGCTTTCAAAGCAGTAATAAATGCTGGATACGGGGCCATAATCATCCCACCCAGTACTGAAGAACCCGTCAAAATTGCAGGTCCCTGTGGTATCTGGTGCACAAACTACGAAGCCGAAGTAGTCGCCATCCAGAAAACCCTAACTAGAATTTTTGAACTCTTTGAATCAGACGAAATGGAACCAAACGATGTTGTGGTGTTCTCAGACTCGCAGGCTGCCCTCTTGGCAATAGGAAACTGGAAAACCAACTCGATCAGTACTATCCAGAAGGTTCAAGAGACAAGCCACAAAATTATGAACTTGTACGGAACAGAAATATACATGCAATGGATACCTGGCCACATAAACATCACATTAAATGAAGTTGCTGATAGACTGGCAAAGAAGGGAGCAAAAATGCCACAGATTGATCACCCACTGAGTATGTTAACAGTTAAACAAATAGTCAAAAACAACTGTAAAGAAGTTTGGCTGAACACATGGGCACAGGCTAAAACAGGAAGAAGACTCTTCATTCACCAAACAGCCCCAAATAAAAAAGATGCTATGAACGATATCGAACGAAGGTAGCAAACCAAAATCTTCAGATTGAGAACAGGCCACTCTACACTAAATGGCCACAGAAACAGACTAAGTTTACAAAATATAGCAAAATGTAGACACTGCCCTAACCCGTTGGATACAGTAGAACACCACCTACTACAATGCCCTGCACATCAGGGACTGAGACAACAACTGCTACCATACAACCCATCCATAGACAATACACTGTATGGCAGCTCAGAACAGCTTATACGAACTGCGCAGTACCATATAATGGCATCAAGGTCACCAAGAGCTGACGCTCAGTGACAGTAGATCAAAGAAGAAGAAGAAGAAGAAGAAGAACTGATATTATCAGGTATGTCAAATCCTGTGCCCAGTGCCAACGTGTACCCCCCAAGCAACGGACACCCCCAGTCGCTTTGGGTGAAATGCCAATAGTGGGTACACCATTCGAACGGGTTGTGATCGACATTTTAGGGCCCTTAGAAAGGACTAAAAGAAGGAACAGGTTTATCCTGACCTTAGTCGACACATGCACTTTATGGGCAGAAGCTATCCCGCTAACATGCGCAGATGCCAAGCATGGCGCAGAAGCCCTAGTGCAGATTTTCACCCGGTTGGGATCCCTCAGCAAGTGTTGACGGATAACGATCTCCATACCGAAACCTGTTGATGGATGAGATCGTGAAGATCTTGATGACCCAACACATCTACATAAAGCCTTATACTCCGGCCGGAAGTGGGTTAGTAGAACGTGTTAACGGAAACCTCAACATAATGCTAAGTATACTGGCACAAGTGAAACCTGACGATTGGGATCTTTGTATTCCTGCAGCTTTATTTGGCTACAGAGAATCTCCTCATACATCCACAGGATTTCCGCCAGCTACGCTTTTATTTGGCAGACCCATTAAGGGCCCACTGGAAGCCTTACTTTGGTCGCTGACAGACCAGAAGGCTGATGAGACAGTGGTCTCAGCAAGTAAATATGTGTCGGATTTAAAGGATAGGTTTAAACTAGGATGGGATCTAGCAACGACCAACTTTAAGCGAGCACGCACAAAGCACGCTAACCGATACAGAAAAGTCGCGAAAGAGAGAGAACTACAAGCAGGAGAGAAAGTTTTGGTGTTACTTCCCACCGGGAACAACCCACTGAGGATCGGATGGGGATGGCAAGGGCCGTTTACCGTCCTGAAAAAGATTTCTAAGGCTAACTACCAGATCACTATTCAAGGAAAGGAGAAGGTTTTCCATTTAAATCTGTTAAAGAAATTCTTGAAAAGACCGGTGCCGACCTCCGACCATCTCCTGACGATCGCCAAAACTGACGAAGATGACGATAGTGGCAGGGAAATTCCACTGCACACACATGAAATCTTTCAAAAATGTCAAAAGCGGCGACGCTCTTTCAAGCGCGCATGGGAGACATTCCAGAGAAAGGAAATTTTGGGAGTAGACTTGAAAAGGAATTGGAGAGAGACGGAGGGGGGAGATGAGAGGGAAGAGGACAGACACCCTGAAGCTACGGATATAGGAAATTTATTTCCATAACGTAGACATGGAGTGCTTCCATATCTTAAAAGGGGGACGTTCTGTCACAGAGAGTTTTATGACCAATAAATTTTCTATATTCTCTTCTGTTTTCTGCCCGTGTCCTCTATTTTATTATCACTCTGTATCCTTTTCCCGTGTTTTTCGCATTCGTTCGTTTGCGAAAAATATTTTCTTTCCCATTCTCACTTTGCCGTTTTTCTTTCTCATACTGATACGCATTCTATTACGCAGATGTCAGTGCTGCAGGACGATAGAACGTGTGAATACTTATCTAGGCAGACAGAGATAGCAGACATGCGTCTGTACTTTTCTCATGTCACGGGCGTTTCGTCAGGCTAGTTCCCGGTTAGGTGTGGAAACTGCCATCTAATGCCTCTAGCATTTTCACCTGACACTAACGTTGCTCTCGGAGTGAAGTGTGATATGACACTCAGGAAGCGCTCTGGACTGAGACATATAGTCTGGGTTTTTCCATGACGCTCACGCTCCACGGCCAGTTTTTGACGTAAGGTGCGAAGACGCACGTTTTGGCAGTTATGAGCTAGCGTCTAGGGTACGTAGGTGTTAATGAAAAGGGGAGAGATCGGGTTTTTGGAAATAGTGGGATCCTTTGTCTGGTTTAAGATATTAATTAGAGTTTGAAACTAGATTTCATTCGTACTCCTAAATCTGCTGTAGACAGATCGCCAGGCTAGAAGAAATATCTTGTGTACTGAAAAGTCTTTAGTTTCTGGGCAACATTTTGCCGAGTTCTAGACAACTATTATATTGAATGATTTTAGTTCGTGGTATTAATCTGTAGTTCTGTGCGGAGGTAAATATTATATATTAGATATCTAGTAATTTTGTGAAGTGTTTAAAGTGTTAAATCGCTTATTTCACTAGTTAGATCTTTGTGCAGAGGGCTTAAAAAATATAGTCTGTATTATTTTCTAGTGACGTATTTCAGTGGAAAGCAGAATAAATTATAATTTCTAGCTTAAAACCAGGTAGCTATAAGGAATTAAATTTAACTGCTAAATAATCAGACGAGAATATATTTTAAAAATTAACTTATAACTGAAATGCTACATCGGTGAGTATTGACGGGATACGTATGTATTCCTAATTCATGATGATTGATTTTAAATATAACTACTTCACGGGAATTTAAACGATAAGTCAAGCGCTACGCTTGCAGTTTAAAAATGTAAGTTATAACGAGTACCTAGTATGTATAATTATTTTATGTGTTTTTTTCCTTTATTCAGTGAACTGGGGTTAACCCAAACTTTGCCAGCGTTAAGTACAGAGATATCTGTAAAGAACAAAAACATGCTTTCCTTAAAGGACATGGTGTACAACCTTTACAAGAACTTTAATGATTTTAAAGAAGTAACCGGCCTGTGAGCCTGATTTAATTCTTTCAGAGAAAAAAATCTCAAGTACTTTTAGCCCGTGTGGCAAGTAATAGATTACAAACAGTAACTTTTCCAACAAATGTTTACCCATTGTGGAGTGACCAAGAATTTTTACCTTTGATCGAAGTTACCAACCTGACATTGTTCCTAAGTAGTGGAAACCTCGTGATTCTGATCATGTGAGCCCGCCTGAAAGCTAATTCTTACCTGAACTGATAAAGTGACCCTAATTTAAAATCTGAACAAAATTATCGCCCGAAGAGGACGCTCCCCGGACAAATTGGATGAACCCAAGATCTGCAGAGCTGGGTATCCACTTCATTAAACGATACAACAGATTCTGTCATAACGTGCGCCAGACGGCGAACAGCAGCACGATTTTAGGTAAGGTTGAGTGAGACAGGGCCCTGATGAATGAACCGAGAGAAAGCAGGAACTAGTGATTTTTTATGGTATACCCAATTTCACCCACTTTGTAATTTCTTTATGCAAGTTTTGTTGTTGCAAAGAAGATACTTTTCCTTAGGATAGATCATACTAATATCTAAGTCTGTTAATACCTTTACAAGGGGAAAATCATTAGATTACCGCTAATGTATCCTTGATTCCTTGGGGGCTATCACTTTCTTCTAACAGGACTGTGGGCATACCTTGAGGGATAAGATCATACGGTGGGTCTATCATTTTGGTAGAAAATCATTGATTCATTGACTTGATGCTTATATATAGATTTGATGTAAATTTTGGATGTTGTGGTGGTGGAAGTTTATATTGATAATTAAACTGCCCTAAACTTAATCAGCGTGTTGGTCAGCTCGTTCTAGAATATCTATATAATCATTTGTTATAGTTTTCCCACGTCTGTACGTCTAACTGTCGTCTTGTATGTGCGTGCACGTGAGTGGAAAAAACTATATAAGTAATATTTATATATGTGTTTAGACTGTCTGACTCCTCTAAATATGTCGTAGAAGATAGGTGAAAGAGAGAAGATTTCTCGATTTCAGAGACAGCCTCTATCACAGTCTACCATCTCACTCGTTGAAATCTATTGCTATTACTACCTCTCACTGTGACCATCACTTATTCAAATCTAATCAGAAGGGACCAACCCAAGTCTTAATTCTCCTATCAAAAATCTACGACAATTGCTACAGAACCCACCGCTGCAAGGGCGTGTCAATGCTTTGTGCAGGTGTCATATAAGGTAATAAACTACAGTGGCGGCTCTTTGCTCCATAAGGAACTAAAAGGAAAGTGATGAGATATTCATCCTCATCATCATCAACCACCAGCTCCCCAAGGGGTATAGGCCTTCAACAAACTCCTGCTAAACCTTCTCAACCTGCACCATCACCTCAAGGGATTTCCCTGTCTCCCCTACTCCATTCATGTCTGTCTCCAATTTTCTACTGCATGTTTTCATTGGTCTCTCTCTACCTCTATTACCTCGTGGATTCCAGAACAAGGACTGCCGTGTTATGCTGTCAGTAGATTTCCTCAATGTGTGTCCTATTCATAAACAGTTAACTGACTGGGGAAAAAACATATTAGGATACGGGAACTTACGATCCAGATTTCACTGGGATAAAATAAAACTCTTATCAGGTGTTGTGTTTTGCAGTGTTATTTACAACGTGAGTCAGGTAAACAGAATCTTAATCACCATTAATCATTCCTTCACAGCCACCTCACGTCCCCGCTCCGCACAAAAAAAGCTGCAAAGTCTATTGTTACACGCAATTGAAGTAACTAAACGAAATCATTGTTTGCTGCATGTCAAGAGAGAGACCGTTCTTATAGCTCAAGAATGGATCAGTTGGAACGTAAAAACTATTAACAACAGCAGCAAAACCGCTATCACCTCAGCCATATAATTTGAAAATACAGGTGCAGTAAAGTGTAATAATTACTTGATACTGCATTTCAGCGAAACATGAGATTACAGTGGCTCAGGGTTGCCAGATTAAAATTTTCAACCAAATAAAAAAAAAAAAAAGAGCCAACCACCGCTATAAAAAAAAGCCAAAGAAGACAAGGAAAAAAAACAGAAAGACAGACTAAAAAAAGAACGCAGATAAAATCCAAACAGTCAACCGCATTTTCTGACACCTCAAAAAAAAGCCAGATTTCTAGAAGTGATTGTCAAAAAACGCTACGCTGGCAACCTTCGATTACGCCAAAGACAAGTCGACCTGCATTACCCACGTGACCGACTTCCATCACAGTTCAAATGACCATGCTGACTGGAACATTTTGTAGGGATGATCACCTTCTGTACTTCCACGTGCATCAGGTCTTCCCTGCTGAGCTCCTCTACAGGCGTTTCTACCAAAGCTATAACGTTGCCGCCACTACCTTCTAGATTACGTTTTATTACCAGGTCTGCCATTCGTTCGTGATGTCGTTACAGTAGTGTATACTTCATTGAAATTTAATCGAAACGGAAAATTAATGGGTCTTATGTGTTCGTTTGTATCCGCAGGTTGCCGTGGGTCAAAACCACCGTAACTCGAGAACTTGCTGTATATCAGGAGTGCCCAAACTTGTTTGAGTCCCGACACCTCCATGGATACCTTGATTTTTAATCTACCCCAGGCAAATGAATAACAAATAAGGAAGTGATTATATCGGCACATAAGTTAACATTGCCTTTTTACTGAACTGGTTAAATTTATTAACGGGAAGGCTGTGGGTGATTAAAATGGGCACTGCTATTTGGTAGGATTTTGGTGAGTTTTAGTCGTCAGTCACCACTCTCCTCCAGGTTTAGTCTATTCCTTTGGTTTGGTAAAATTGCATGTGCGTAGCCTAAAGCAGCTTCAACCATGGAACGAGCTTAGAGATATAAGCAGAAAAGGCTCAACTGCTGCACAAAGCATGGGGTATTTTGTAGCAGTATTTCCAAATGTAAAACTAAGTCACAGCAGGCATTTTTTCTTGTATAACTGTCAACGTTCGACTTCAAAAGTTTAACCGACCCCCCCGATCGACCTTAGATGTCGATATCAACCCCTTTAGGGACCCTTGTTGTATGTGAACATTCATGCTGTTCTTACTTTCCCCGAACTCTCTTAACTACACGCGTATAATAATCAGATATTTTAAAAGTCAACGAAGAAGTATAACTGCTCAACCTTAGTTATCGTACGATATTAATTACGTTCTATAGGTAAATTTATAAAGATGTCTGGACAAGATATGTCGAGGTAATTTCTTTATTGCAGCGTAAATAAAATAATGTAATGTTGACATCAACTGAATGGCATCTTGTCTGCATAAGACTCACTGCTCTTCTGCGCATGTCGAAAAACTAGATTTATCCAGTATCGTGTAATACAAAAAAATCACATTGGAAGCAAGACTAAACGTTAACGTCTGTCAAGGAAACAGAAAGAAAGAGTTCAATTTTAAAACACTTTTTATTAACTTGACATGCTCGTTGTTTAGATGTTTCTAATCTTTGACGCTAAAAATCAAAACGTTTCACTCATCGTAGATTGCTGAAACTTTGCACGCAACTCCTGTTCTTTGTACATTTTAATTTTTCAAGTTTTGATTGACATTAGGGTAGTCAATTGTATATAATAATGAAACCAATGTAAAATAAAGTGGAAGCAACTTTTAGCGCAAGATCTTTATGGTAAGAGAAATAATGAACTGCAAAAACAGATTGTGTTTTGTGAATAAAGGGGCAAGCTTGGGATGATAAATGATAATTCGACACTAAATGAATGTATTCCTATAAACAACTTAATCAGTGAGTTTTTGTTTTAAATATAGCTTTAGTAATGACACCATTTCATGTGAGCTTTACATTAAGTATTCAAAATTGTCCAATTATGTTTAGTGCATTTAAGTACACCTCTACACCTCACGGTAGAAGGGGAACGACTAAGTAAGTAAGTAAGTAAGCATTTAAATACGATAATAAAAACTGGAAAAAGCTGATTTGGCATTTATTTGTTAGAATATTAATGAACTCGTCAGAGCGTGATTACACAAACTCCTTATTATTAAACATTTTATTTTACATTTCAAGACTAAAGAAAAAAAATGTGCTTTGACATTATTACCCAGAAATACACACAGAGGGAAATCCGATGCCTTGAGACGTAATAAAGTAACGAAGATTGGTAAGTGTTGGCACGCGATAGATAATAAAACGAAAGAAAGAAAGAAAGAAAATAAACGAAAGAAAGAATAAAAAAACATAGAGACAGATGATCAGACAGACAAACGGGCCGACAGAAAGACACACTGACAGACAGATGGACGGACGGACAGACAGACAGCAGGAGGGAGGGAGGGAGACAGGGATGGAGGGACGGACGGACGGACGGACAGGCAGGCAGGCAGACAGACAGACAGACAGACCAATAGACAGATAGATAGATAGATAGATAGATAGATAGATAGACAGACAGACAGACAGACAGACAGACAGACAGACAGACAGACAGACAGACAGACAGATAGATAGATAGATAGATAGATAGATAGATAGATAGATAGATAGATAGATAGATAGATAGATAGATAGAAAGATAGATAGATAGATAGATAGATAGATAGATAGATAGATAGATAGATAGATAGATAGATAGATAGATAGATAATGGGTACGTTGGTAGCTTGAGAAATGAAATAGGCATGCAGGTTGGAGAGTATGTAAGTAGATGGGTGTGCAACCAGAGGTGACTAGATGTGTATACTAGTGGGTAAATAAGTCAATGGTTATATTGGTGATAGAGAGTATGTAGACAGAGAGGTAAGAAGTTGTTATTGTTGTTCTTAATCGACATCATTGCACTCAGGACAAACCCATAGGTGCTCAGTCTCCCTCAGCAGACGTCGAAGGGTATGAATGCTAACTGTTCCTGTTGAGCGCTGGTTGTAAATACGCCGAATGTATCCCCTCATACGTTCAGGTAGGAAGTTGAATAAATTGAAAGATAAATTAGTCGGAATACTGACAATTCTTGTCTACTTTAATTTAATATTTCCTCATAAATGATGCTCGTTTATATTTCTGACTCTTCTTGTTTCCCATCAGAGGCAACATTTTAGCCCGACGTGGTTTGTCACATGACATGTTACTGTGACTGTACTTAGTTTATAGCGAAAAGTTGCTAGGATTCAAAACGAGATAGCTAAGACCTGGTATAGTGAAGACTCTAACACATATGTCTGTTTATTGTTATATCACTCTGCATATTTGTCTAGTTATTGACTCTTCCCATTCACACCTTATAAAAGTCTTAGCCGTTAAAAAAAAAAAAAAAAAAAACAAACTGCTGCATTGGCTAATACATTACCAGCTACCGTACTCTCGTCTTCCTCCATTGTTTTTGCTAAGTAGAAATTCCTACAATGTCCACGTACAAACATTATTATTTTATTGTGCTATTACTTTTGTGCTATTAATATTGCAGATCCAAGTAGAACAATCCCATCTGAGATGGTTTGGCCATGTCTGCAGAATGGGAGAAGATCGGCTACCACGGCAAGCATGGAAAACTAGGAGCCAGGGATCCAGACCTCCAGGACGATCCAAAGTCCGCTGGGAGGACAACATTAGACAATCTTTGAAGGACCGAGAACTAGAATGGAACCAAGCCAGGAGGAAGACAGCCGATAGAATAGTATGGCGCTTTCTCTTTCATACTAAGTAAGTAAGTAAGCTATTAATTTGCCAGTTTTGTATCCGAGACTGAACCAGTGCTTAATGTGTTACATGTGCATGTGAGAATGTAGCTATATTTTCTGTTACGGATGTGAGTGAGTAGGTTTGGATTTTGGTTTTAAGGACTATCTTGATTGCACACGGACAACTCCATCAGTGATCCGATCTCCTCCCTTACATCACACAAGGAGGATCATAGCAAAGTGCACGAACTCCGTAGAACTGGCGAGAACCCCAATTTGTGTATACAGGAATGAGACATTCTATAAATATTTTTGTGGTGGGTAGGTTTCTAAATTTTTTTTAATGTTGCCAGGGAGGCGGCCTTATGGCTTACTCTTTACGATTTCCAATAGATGTGAGATTTTTAACGTGCGCAACTTGCACACGGACTTCCTTCTTCGCCCTTATTCGAGAAGGCTAGTCATCCGATATCACTGTTCAGGAGACCAGAGGGGAGTATCATATCATTAGGGCCACTGATTCTGAGAAACATATGTCCATTATATTACCTATTCTGGGAAATCGAACCTGAAGTGAGTAGGTAATAATTCGCAATATTCATATGTCTATGAACGTTGGGAATTGAAATATTATGATGTTGACAAATATTCTATCCCACCGTTCATAGACTTGATAAGTCGTTCCTTGAGTCCACACCATTTAATACATCGATTCCATACATAAACAATTCACACATGGTCATCATGAAGAAAATACATATCAAGTTCAGTTCATACTTCGTATATGATTCATCTACAAATCAGTCCTTGTCAAATAGCATGAATTACTGTAGACAGAACGTCATAACTATATGTACGCGCTGTTGGTGATCCCAACGGCCGACAGTGAGATTACGCGTCTGGCAATATCAATTAATATGGACTGCTAATTCTTCCTTCCTTGAATTTAGTTAATTACTAACCTTAATCAATTCATCTCTTCACAATAATAATGGACTGACCCATGTCCGTACTTGAATAAAATACATCTGTGTGACAATACCCTGCCCGACACTGGAAGGAATAAGGACACGTCTTTATAGCTCGACGGTCAACAAAATAAGGGTCCGGTAACCTAGTCACCCAGCGTGACCTTACCAACGCTACCACGTCATAATCGATCGTGTGTATCGCGTTCAATAAACTAACACTAAACACATCTCTTTCGGTTACACCCCAACAGCATCAACAGATTGCTGATCTTTTACAATCCTATCCAGATGTGTTGACCGACGTTCCAGGCCGCACATCGGTCATTAGTCATGACATCACTCTTAACGATGATACTCCAATTCGGGTACATTCCTATTCTGTTCCTCTACACTTTCTTACTAAAACTACTAAGGAACTTGAACAGATGTTATCTTTAGGGATTATTGAGACTAGTAATTCTCCATTTTCTTCTCTATTAGTTATTGTCCGAAAGAAGGACAATAACATTAGACTATGCGTCGACTCACCCGTGTGTTGCCGGGGCCCGAAAGGGGAGCAAAGAATAGTAACACTGCACCCTACCATGCATGTCGTAAAAAGCGACTAAGGAGGGTTTGGGCATGGGGCTGTTTACCCCATCCCGTAAAAACTTCGCACAGTGGGCTGATCACCTGCTTGCCAACCAATCTGATTACGGAAACAGCGATAGATTGTTTGGTCTGTTTTTGTTCCACAAAGACGCCACTAGTCGTGGTGGAAACAGCGATAGATTGATCAATTTGTTGTTGCCCTAAGACGCCACTAGGCGTACTGGCCACATACTGCTTTGCCGGTTGGTGGCTAAGGATGGAAGAAGAAGAAGAATGCGTCGACTATAGAAAATTAAATGCACAAACTATAGTTGATAGCGAACCGCATCCACTTCTCGACGACTTACTTCCACGTCTATCTACCGCAACTATATTCACTAAGATAGATTTAACTAAAGGTTATTGGCAGATACCACTAACCGAAAAAGCTAAATACTACACAGCGTTTTCCACTCCGCAAGGTCTATACCAGTGGAATGTGATGCCTTTTGGGCTTGTTAACGCTCCAGCTATTTTTATTCGCATGATGCGACAAATTTTGTCAGCTAGATCAGACATCATCACATACATTGACGGCATTTGCTTATTTAGTTCGTCATTTGAGGAACATTTTTTGGGACTTAAATATGTTTTGGAAACATTAAGAAAGAATAATTTAACTGCTAAACCTACAAAATTACAAGTAGCGTTTCATGAAATAACTTTTTTGGGACATATCATTGGAGCGGGATATATCCAAACACTTCCTAGTACGGTTTCTAAAATTTTAAACGTCTCCGTTCCTCAAACGAAGAAAGAGGTTAGAAGCTTGTTAGGACTAGTCCAATATTACAGCAGGTTCGTACATAACTTGTCATCTATCACGGCTGTTTTATCATCGCTATTAAAAAAAGACAGGCCAGTGAAGGTGACATGGACTGGTGAGTGTAATAAAATATTTCTTAAAATAATTGATATTTTTTCAAATTTACCTATTTTGAGACTACCTGATGCTTCCAAAAAGTTTATACACCGTACAGATGCGAGTAATTACGGAATTGGCGCTTGTTTGCTCCAATATCATGACGACATCCTTCATCCATCATTGTATGTCTCACGGAAACTGAAACCGCCAGAAGTCAAATACTCCACTGTCGACCGAGAATTGTTGGCAGTGGTATGGGCGATAACGAAATTGGAGACATTTTTGCTGGGAGCCCCATTCGTGGTCCAGACAGATCAGAAGGCCGTGGCATCACTACGACGGGCGAATCATAAAAGTCCTAAGCTCACCAGATTCGCTATTCTCCTTCAACCTTTTGATTTCTCCATCGAGTACATTACAGGATCAGAGAACATCTTGGCAGATACGCTTTCTAGAAACCCTTCTGATGTCGATTCCTAAATAATGATACTCTTCGCAGAAACTTACCCAAGATGCATAGTACTATCGATGCACTTCGACATAGAAATGAACCATTGACTACAAAACAAGCATCTGCTTACTAGAGACATAATTTATACGAAATGTACGAAATCAAGTAACAATGTGTTCGTATTTACGCCGGGACTTTGGTTGGTGTCCATTCAGGATGAAACTATTTGACAATTTATGAAACAATAAGTGAAATCCAGTCGAACTAATTCGGTATATGACTTGAGTTATTGGACGTTAAGAAGTTCTATATTTATTCTTAATCAGAACATTTCAACAGTTTTTCTAATGGAAATTCACAAGGATCAAGACTACGGATGGATCGTCATATCCAATGTTAATTAATTTTAATTTAGTCATTGAAGTAATGGAAATTAAAATGAAATGTGAGATAAATATTTAAAAAAAAACAATGAAATATGAAAAAAATGAAAGAAAGAAAAGAAAGCTCACACAATTCTAATATAATATTCTTTCTTATAATTACATAATCATGTTGCATATTTAATAATTATGTTGACACATTACATACTAGTTTATTATTTAGTTAGTTAAGTTAGATAGGTATTAACCACTTAACACAGATAATTAATATCAAACACACATAACTAAGTTAAATTTATACACTATTTTCTTTCTCTACTTTACTTCTTATTTGGTTTTTTTCTCTCTTTTCTTTCCTCATAACATCGTCTTTCATTTTCTTGCATTAGATTTTTAATAACTTGATTCCTAATACACACTTAATATAATTAATTAGTTTAATTTTAATTAGTTAGATTAGTCTTGACATGACATATCATTACGACAGACTCTAACTTAATTGAGTAATTAAATATTAACATTAGACAGTTTCTTTTATCTAATATAACATTTACGTATAACATGATCGTTAGTATATTATATGACTGTTAGTTAGTCGACATGACCACGACACTGTTCTAGTCAGAACATCGTAGGCCATATGTCGCATTTTTGTTAAATTGTTCGGAATTATTCATTCAGATAGGTTTAAAAAAAAAAATCTATCGATTTCCCCCCCAGTGTACAGGGAATTGTTACGGTAGTTTTATTAGCATCGTCTGCTAGAGGTTAGCAGCGTGCAGTCTTAGGGGTGACCACATTTAATATAATGTAAATAAGTGTTAGTTTATTGAACGCGATACACACGATCGATTATGACGTGGTAGCGTCGGTAAGGTCACGCTGGGTGACTAGGTTACCGGACCCTTATTTTGTTGACCGTCGAGCTATAAAGACGTGTCCTTATTCCTTCCAGTGTCGGGCAGGGTATTGCCGCACATATGTATTTTATTCAAGTACGGACATGGGTCAGTCCATTATTATTATGAAGAGATGAATTGATTAAGGTTAGTAATTAACTAAATTCAAGGAAGGAAGAATTAGCAGTCCATATTAATTGATATTGCCAGACGCGTAATCTCACTGTCGGCCGTTGGGATCACCAACAGCGCGTACATATAGTTATGACGTTCTGTCTACAGTAATTCATGCTATTTGACAAGGACTGATTTGTAGATGAATCATATACGAAGTATGAACTGAACTTGATATGTATTTTCTTCATGATGACCATGTGGGAATTGTTTATGTATGGAATCGATGTATTAAATGGTGTGGACTCAAGGAACGACTTATCAAGTCTATGAACGTTGGGAATTGAAATATTATGATGTTGACAAATATTCTATCCCACCTTCGCGTAACTTACCAACAACAGCACGATACCATAATTGACTAAGAATTCAAGGGATAAATTGAAGTAATATAAAAATGGCCAGATCTTAGCAAGTGTAAACAGAAGAGCCAGCCTGCAGCAATTACACCAACACCGAATGTAACAGTGGGGTAATTTCAAAATATTCCGACATGGAATAATTTTACGCGTGATGCAAAGGTCGCGTTTCCCATATATGGCAATCAAACCTGAGATGCCTTGTGTACCAACTCACAAATACATCGGTAAACTCTCAGCAATGTGTGTAAGATGTAGCATCTTATTACTTTATCAAAAGTAATCTTGTCAGTTCTGTCTATCCAAAATGTGTCACCCAGACAAGTAATCTCTTATCTGTCGCGTACCCTGGCTTTATCAGCAATTAGACAAATACGCTGCCGATTGTAGTGTTAATCGGTAGCGGACAAGGATGGGTACACGAGAATATTCCTGTCGTTTCAACATTGCATCACCTGACTACTATCTCAGCGGTGATGGTCCGATAAACATGAAGAAAAAATATACTGACAAGAGTGAAAGAATGTTGAAAATACAACATATCTGCTACATAGCGAGGAATAAAAAAAAGTGCTGACCTCTGAAAAAGCACGTAAATAGTCAGTACAAAGATGTAACTGATTACTGCCGTAGTGAAAGAGAGAGCGAAAATAGGTCGCCTTAAATTCCATCTTATGACATCTTGACTCATTTTTAAAAAAAGTTCCTTCATTTGTGTTCGTTCTCCGTTGTTACTGGTTACTTAGTTGAGTCTAAAACTTCTATTTTCTCGCCAATAGTCTGTTTCCTCAAATTTTCGATGTCGCCATATTTGGCCTCCCTATCTAAGTACAAGCTTTAAATAGCTACCCTGGTTTTCTGGATAAGGGGGCGTTAATAAACGAATAACTGAATTCACTCCCTTGTTCACAGACTCTTCTTGAGCTTCGAGATGAAGAATCCATTTTGCAGGATCATGAGACTTTCTTGCCTGAAGATATGTTGTGTCCGAGAGAGGGATCAGCAGATTTTGGAAGAGAAGCTTAGCATTGTTTTTAAGACGGCGTTGCCTCCATTACATCTATAGCTAGAGTGACAATGACCTAGGCCTCAGGGCAAAAAATTGTCGACTCTACGTGAAGAGGTTAGGGGAGCGTGAACTCCTCTACTTCTGTGGACCCGAAATGCCCACCGCTCAGGCCACCCCTGGCTACAACCATCAGCACTACTTTTGAAGTTGCTGTAGGCGTATCTGATTTCATTAACACCTGCAGAGCCGTCTATTATCTGGACCAAGAAAAATTACCCTGCGACTGTAGCTTTCTCCCCTTTTTGCATTATTGTTCCCTCCCTCCAGTATGCATGCATTTTGTCCTTAATATTACTTTCCATCCTTACCATAGTTAATTTGTACTTTTCTAGCATATTCGAGTTAATTTATAACCTTCCTTTCATACAACAGTTAATATATTACCTCCCCTGGTTATCATAGTTAATCTTACCTCCCCTGTTTATCATTTTGTTAAATTTTACTTCCCCGGTTATTCAGAGTTAAATTTGTTACCTCCCCTGCCTATCATCATTCTTTTTTTAACCAGTCATAGTTTATCTAATTTTCGTATTTCCTTGATTTTTCATGTGAACTAATCGTCTTTATTAATTAGGCATCATTGTTAATGGCTTTTGATATAAATTCCATCTGCAATTCTTATCTTTTTTAACAGGCTTTTCTTTAACTTGCAACGTAAGTCACTCTCTTGTCATCTTCAAATCTTGCAATCGATTTTTCAATTACTTCCAGGAGCAATAGCTCTGCAACTTGGCATAGATGTGTATTCCCCATCTTCTTCTTTGATCCATAACCGCCAACCGTCAAAGCAGTCAGTGGCCATGACAATACAATGATCAGTCGTAAAAATAATAAAATTAAAATTAATATTATTTTTGTGTTTGTAATTGATCATCTGTGAAATGGGTGATAACTACAAATAATCTAGGTGTATTCTTTCCTTCAAGATTGTCTCTCTTGAGAGAAATAATGAAACTTCTAACCCATCTCCTCCTCCCCCCCCCCCTCATTTCCTTTTTCGGCACACACACTATGGCCTGCGCGTGCACAGACATACACATAACTGACAACTACATTAAAAAAAATGTAATTTACAACTGTTATCAACATGTTTACAAAAATATAAAGCAAACAAAAAAAATATTAACTTTCTTTGTAATATACTTAATAATGAAATCCGCCTCCTGTGCTCTAGACTCGTTCATCGCAAACTGAAAATGTCATTAGCGGATCGATTATATTTGACTTAAATTTAAAAACAACAAAAAATTCTACATGAAAGTAACTTCTGCTTTATACTTCATTACACACTTATGGATATGATAAGCGCTTAAGCGCCCCAGGATTTTTGTCAATTTGATGTTACATCTTTTGACTGCAAGCTATAAACTCCTTGAAAAATTATTTGTGGCTTTTTAATGCACTAAAAGCCTGTGTTTAAAATATTTTTTTAAATATATCGTTTTTTAGTCTTTAAGATCTCAGATACTTGCGTTTTTCCACTGTCTTTTCATATAAGCACATACCACTGTCCTCTGCTACTTCTATTGTTCTCAATATTTTCCTCTGTCTCGCCTTGTTTATCAAATCTTTTTATTAAAGTGCGTGATCATTAAAAATGGTCCTATAAAATTGCTTACCAATTAATTCACTACACATTAGAGTTTCCTGTGAGGGAAAGGTGAGCAAAGAATGGTAACATTGTAGCTTACCATGCATGTTGTAAAATAAACAACATATGGCTAGCTACACCATCGTAAAGAAAATGTACACTACAAAAACTTCAACAAACAATATTGGTAAAGAGAGATTTTAAGCTGATAGCACGCGACAGGAGGACTTAGCATACGTTTGTAGAAGGCATTTGTTCCTTGGCTTGCTAAGGCGCAATGATGAAAGTTCCATAATTTTAGTACGCTCGCTAGTAAATCTAAACATCAAGCTATGTCTGTTATGTGGAAGCGAGTCATGGATAATTAGTAAACAACCACGACAATGTTT
The DNA here is from genome assembly GCA_024509875.1 of Oreohelix idahoensis. Lineage (NCBI taxonomy): Eukaryota > Metazoa > Mollusca > Gastropoda > Stylommatophora > Oreohelicidae > Oreohelix > Oreohelix idahoensis. Next base: position 908,094 of record JAMPIV010009527.1, on the reverse strand, counting down.
GCAGGCCACAGATTTGTGGTTTTACGAAAGAATTTTAAGAATACTTTGGACAGCTAACAAGAGCTCACAAGAAGATGTCCAGAAAGAAGTTTGCGCAAAGGAAGTTTATTTCTCACATTAGAACGAGCAGTCCACTTTATTTGGACATTTTAGAATAAAGCCTGGATATATTGTGAAAATACGTGACAGTTTAACATCAAGGCATAGAAAAAAAAACAAATACCCAACAACGTAATGGGTAAACAACTCTGGGGACCTGAAGTTATGGAAAGACATGGTTACGATCGCCATCTGGCATGTTACTCGAAGAAGAGGATTAATACTCGGCAGAAATGGTGGAAACGTGCCAGTGTTGTATCAAAAAATATATATCTGCCTGACTCCTTTCCAGAACGTCATTTTCGCTAAGCAGTTAGAACGCTTAACTCTCGCGGCTCTGTTACCGGGTTCCGGGATACAAACCTGGTAGCGTCACGCTCCAGTCTACCCAGCAGTAAATGGGCACCTGACTCTGCTCTTGAGTTAGGGACCCACGGGACTTCCGATGTCGCTTAGCAACAAAATAAGCAACCTGTAGACAGTGGGGCCGAGAACTGGTCACTACATCTCATAGAAAAAGCTGGGCCTCGTATGGTTAAGTCTTTAACAATTCACTCCTCTACGGTAGTTTTTGCTTTTGGGCTACGTTTACCTTTTTTTCCTTGGCCTACTTACCTACGGTGGAATAACGTACCTGACTACGTGTTGGTCTCTATACCTATCTGTTTTCTACCTATGTTTATGTGTGTCACTTTCTGTTCAGATCCTTGCAGAGTATTGGATTCACCACTGAAGCTGGACAAGACATGTGAATAAAGCATTCACATGGTCTTGCCGCTGTAGTTTATGTGGTAATGTGGTCTGCCTGATGATGAGATTTCCAGTGCGTTGTACAATGTCATTCTTCATATTAGTCGTCGTGAACAACGTGTCTCATTGTGCTGTAGTTTAAGTGGTAATGTGGTCTGCCTGATGATGAGGTTTCCAGTGCGTTGTACAACCTCATTCTTCATGGTAGACGTCGTGAACGTCATGTCTCATGGTGCTGTAGTTTATGTAGTAATGTAGTCATTATGATGATGATCATGCCAGTGCGTTGTACAACCTCATACTTGATATTAGTCGTCGTGATCAACATGTCTCATGGTGCTGTAGTTTATGTGGTAATGTGGTCTTGTAACCGGGCTGGTTTCTTAAGTAGGTACACTAGGTGGCAGATGGCAGGCCTAGTTATATAAATCAAGTTACAAATCTCTTTTATTTATCTTCCAAGTTATTATGGGGGAACTGGTGTACTGGCCATCACCGCCAGAGATGATGATTCCTGGATGAGATATGGTCCTTCTTTACAACCCACGACCCGTTCCATTCCTTCTTTGTTGTTAATAGTGACTGAACTCGTATAGTGGATTTTTGTTTTTAAACTGGACACAGCCTACATACAACAACTCTCACAGATTAAGCCAAACTTGTGTGGTATCTAGCAAAACTGTTTATTTACACATGTTTAATTCCCTCAACAAAGCAATGTATTTAGCATATAACTCCCTTACAGTTAGATCATAATTGCCTTATGCGCAACCTTTGACTCATGTATATACATATTCTCCTCTTTCACCAATTCAAATTAGTTCCAACTGACCTATTTCTACCGTGCATGAAACCTTCCCCTGATTTGTCTAAGCACCTCAATAACTCATATCAACACTTGCAATTTAAGGCGTTAGTGCTTTCATTCTTTATTATCAATCTCGACGTATCTTCCCCTGATACTGATACGGTGAGCATAACTTAATTCCTTCTGTTTTCCTTGTTGTTTTTCTAGTGTCTCCAACTCAACATATTTATGACTTTATTCCCTCTGACTAATCTTGTCAGGTCTATCTCCATTACTGTACCTGTAACATTAACATAATTCATATACAGGTGCCCAACCTTAGATATATATATGCAGAGGTATAAATATATACTTACATTTGAAAGCACATGAGCAATTTTATAGTCGTAATGTTTACAAGTCCCTTACTTGACGTAATTATTGCTAACGACAAGTGATAGTTCATTTGTCATGAGCCCACCATGAAAAATATGACTCTCCCCGTTGAAAATGAGTCTTCATTCGTTTATACATCTATAGTCGTAGCAAGCTTGACCATCAGCTGATTTACTTAGTCAACTAAGTTATCCACCTTTATAGCTTCTCATCTTGTGACTTCTGCAATATCTTCAATAAATACCTGTGGTTCATGTTCATAATAAACGTAAAATATACTTACTGTCAATACACAGAATTTCTCACGAAATACACTATCTATTCACACTGTTTATGCTAAACCTCTTATTCATCTTCTCTTGTCACTGTCTAGAACTAGCACGTCCTCTGAACATCTCTAGTCTTATGCTAATTCTTAACCGCAGCATCAGTTAATCTTCTGAACATTACTACCACCTATGCTATTTCTATATCACTTCAGCAAACTTCTGTATACCCACTGAATCAAGACTTGAGAGCACGGCAATACACAACTTGCCTCTTCAGTTTCTCAAACCGGACTGCCCTAATGACCTCTGGTCACTGTTCTCTCGTACTATTCAAACCGTACCTCTGATTCGCTGCCCTATCTTGTTTCTTTCCTAAATTCATTGGTTGCGCCTTTGACTTACAACTCACTAGAAAAAAAAATACTCACGCTTTATTAACGCGAACCGAGTGACTGAACACTCGTCTTTTTTTTAATCCTCACTCTATTTTCTTCCCCGTGAACTGTCTTAAACGTTCACCTAACCTTGGCAATGTATTTATCATGCCTGGGCAAACCCTACGGTGACATACTTTAAGCGTTCATATAACCTTGCCAGAAGCATAAACAATGCTTGGGCAAACCCTACGGTGACATACAACCCGGGGCCGTACAAATGTATCCCGTAGAACCTCATATAATACAACTATCTAATCTACAATAATTGCATACATGCCATATTTAACTTTATGTACACTTGTCGACATGGTAACTGTCTCTGGAAACAGAGATTGGTCAGCACTCTCTATGTCTATAGTATCTGCCGTCAATGTCGTTGGTGCATTGTAACGGTCAGATAAGTGGAGTTATACTACGTAATATAGCGAAGCATGCATTAACTAAATATCCTGGGGCGATAGTAAAAGACATGTGTCACTAATTAGGTCAGAATTTGATGTGCTCGACTGATGTTAGCCTTGGATGCACCAGTCAAATCGTTAACTCTGTCTGAAACCATAGACGCGTGTCCAAGTAATTGTCCTGGGGCGATAGTGAAAGATATGTGTCACTATTCAGGTCAGAATTTGATGTGCTCGACTGATGTTAGCCGTGGATACACCAGTCAAATTGTTAACTCTGTCTGAAACTATATACGCTATACCCATGTGTTCCCGACTTCACAAAATACCAAACATCATTGTGCCTAGAATTAATGACAACGTGACTATGTAAGTGTGTCACCACTATCATCTCTTAAGTAGGTAGTGCCTAAAACATCAATAATGCAACCATGTCGTATCCCTGGTGTCGCTATATAACCAGCGCAATGGAAGTGGGAATGTTCATCATCAGTGCATTATGTGCACTCTTTGTTACTTGTGTATGGGTAAGAGAGTTTCTTACTCTGTTATGACTTGGCTGGATCTGTATCATATCTCTTCTTTTTCCTTTTCATTTTCCTCTTTTTTCCAATTCAAATTTGCATATACCTGAAATTCATACATTATACAAATCAATATGCATATAACGCTATCTATAGTAATTAACAATCTTGATCCTCTGGTGTGCTAAATCTTGAACCTTGGGAAGAACACTACAATGCTTCATGAATTTATATGAAATAAGTCTACGTTGTCACGACTTTGTGTTTTTCCTATAGTGTGTTTATTTCTGTCTCTCGTTTTTTTTCATTCAAAGTTCTATACTCTCGTGCTTTAAAAGGTTAGTGAGTAATGTGAGTGTCTAAGTGTGCACAGGAATATAACTATCAACTAACTTAACCACAGAGAAACTTAATAAAGTGACTTAGTTGTAGGTACTATGTTGATTAGAGTACCTATAAGCACTATTGCTGGGTGAGTGCTGCGAATTAGTACTATTGCTGGGTGAGTACTTTACGATGATTACACTGCCTGCATAAATTTTGAGATTTCTTTTGCAAGTTATAACAGTGTAATTTCTCTACTGGAGAGACGACTGTCGTAATGGGACGAAGGTGGTAGCGATTGTGCTGTCGTGTTTATAGTCGCTCTGCAGGAGGAAGGGGGCGATCGAATATTTGTACGTTGTTGTAAACCTGGAACCGGTTTATGAACTTGGCGATGATGTCTTTCAAATCTGGCTCGTTCATGTTCTTGCGGTAGACGTAACAGCTTTGCTCGTGGCGGTGAATCTGGTGATGAAGGGTGGTAAGGGCGCTTGGTAGCTGTACGTATCTCCATGTTGGTAGTATTAGCCATGTAATCAATGTCACTTTCTTCTCGTTCTGTTGTGTCAAGTTCTGATTCATAAGGTGCCAAAGGTGTATTGATAATGTCGTTGTCTCTGTGTTTTTCATCCGAAGGTTGCGTTGTTTTAATGTTTATATGCTCTGCTGTAGGGCTCTGCCTATGATGAATTATGTTGTCTCTCGCTGTTTGCAAGGATCTTTCCTCGTCACTGTCCCAGCTGGAGTGTGTAGATGGTGTTGACTTGGAGCTGGCGGTTGGAGTTCGTGACTGCCATGTTTATCTGTAGGGTTCCGATTATGGGGTGTTATGTTGTTTCTCGTTGTTGTTCTCAAGGGCCTCTCATCGTCACTGTCCCAACTGGAATGTGTAGGCTGGGGTTGACTTGGAGCTGGCGGTAGGAGTTCGTTGTCATGCGGTGATACTGGTGTGCTGCTATCTCTATCATGTAAACGATTGTCTCGAAATATCAGACTCTCTCTTAGCTCTGTCAAAGGAATATCATCTTCGTCTTCTGACTTGTCTCTACAGCGATTCAATCGATGTATAGCATCATGTAATTGGTTTGGGGTGCTACATTGTTCTGTGTTAATATGAAGCTCATCATCTGTATCAAGTTCGCTGTGTGAAGTGCTTGAGGTTTCTGTAGGATTATAGTGATCTAGTGTGACCTTTCTTATTGGTCTGTCATTCGATAAAACTGGTGGTACTGTCGGGCGATGATTGTCTTTCTTCATTTGTGCTGCATGCGCTTTGGTGATTATGTTCTTGTCTTCATTCCATAATATGTAATTTATGGATGTTGTCTTTTCAAGTACTTTATATCCATCAAACCATCGTACATCAAATTTGTTATCTCGAACATTCTTCTTATAATACACTTTATCTCCAATTTGAAATTGTTCTAATGTAGCTCTTTTATCATGCTGTTTCTGCCATTTCTTGAAAGCTTTCTGTGAATTATGATTAACTATCTTAAGCTTGAGAATTTGGGGGTCTTTTCTCTGCTCTGCATATACATCAAATGTGTCTGAGCCCACTGTTTCTTGCGTACCAGTGTCTGTTGTGGCGGTGCTATCATCGACATCTACTCTGTTGGAATTTATAACGTTGATCTCCTTTGCATTATCGTTGATATCAATAAAAGCATCAGGATCATCTTGCTGTGTAGTACTAGGATGCGGAATTCGAAAAAGGAGGTCTGCACACGTATTCTGAGTACCTGGGATTATTCAATTGTTGTATCATATGATTGCAAGTTCATAGACCAAGTCTGTAAATTCTTGGGCTGTTCTTGTGTCTTAGTGAGCCAACTCATCAATGGTTGATGGTCTGTTCTAATGATGAGTTTGGTACCTCTGATGTAGAAATTAAGCTTCTGTATCGCGTAATGTATGGCGAAAGCTTCTTTTTCTGTAGTCGACCATCGACCCTGTGTTTTGGAAAGCGCGTGTGATACAAATGCTATGGGCATCTCGTTAGGAATCTCTGGTATGATAGGTGTTTCGTCGTCTTCTCTAGGTTGGATTAAACATGGACCTATCGCTGTGTTCGAGGCATCTGTGTACAAAATCATTGGGCGAGATATATCTGGATGTGCCAGAAGTGGTATTGTTGTAAGTGCTTCTTTAAGGTAATCGAAGAATTTCTGACATTCTTCTGTCCACTTAAATCGTGAATACTTCTTGGTAAAGGTAATAGGTGGTTCTGCGGCCTTCGAAAAGTTAATGACGTGGCGCCTTTAATATCCACAACAACCGATATACGCTCGTACCTGCTTCACTGTTTTGGGAGCGGGCATCTTTCTTATTGCTTCCCCTTTATCTGTGTCAGGACGAATGCCATCTTTGTTGACCAGGAATCCTATATGTTTGGTTTCCGTTTTTAGGAATTCACACTCGCTTAGCTTGAGTTTAACTTGATGGTGTCGGAGGCGATCAAAAACTTGCTCAACTTTCTTTAAGTGGTCATCCACGGTACCTGATGTGTGAATAAGTACATCATCTATATAGGCTAATGCAAAAGAATGCATTCCCTGCAAAACCTTGTCCATTAATGCCATGTATGTTGCGGGACTTCCTTTCAAACCAAAAGGCATAACGTTCTGTTTGTAACTACCCATGTGTGTACAAAATATTGACTTTTCTTTAGCTGCTGGTGTCATAGGGATGCACCAAAATCCTGAGCGTGCATCCAACGTAGTAAAGTGTGTAGAATGTCCAAGTGTCGCTAAAATATCATCAATGCGTGGTAATGGGTATGAAATCGTTTTAGTTATTCTGTAATCGCAACAAAATCTACTCGTTCCATCTTTCTTTGATACCATTATTATTGGTGATGACCATGCTGATGTGGATCTTTCTATAATACCTGCACTCAACATCTCGTTTATAGATTTTTCTACTATTTCACGGTTCTTCAAAGGAGTGTGGTAGGGTTTCAAACTAATAGGTTCCTCTGTTGTAGTCTGAATGTCCATATGTATCGTACTGGTTCTGCCTAACTCCATATCCATTATTGCAAACACATCTTGGTGTTTAGTGATAAACGCACTAAGTTTAGATTTATATTGGTCTTCTACCTTCAGTGTTGCCAGTAATTGTGATAACCGATCTGGTGTGTTATTCTGTATGTGGGACTCTCGGTTTGTCCACGGTGTTTTGACATATGTGTTTTCTTCATCCATTCTGTGAAAGTTATTCCTACTCTCTCGTTCTCTCTTGTAATATTCAAAAGGTTTGAAATGTCTGGGCTTTTCTCTTTGATAAAATGATTTATTTGCGTATCCCGCACTGGGTTTCCGCCATGGAGTATACTGTCCATGTGTTCTATAATTGTTACTTTCACTCTGTCGTTCACTACGGCAGTAATCAAAGGGTTTTGAATATTTTGCTCCATATCTTCGGTACAGTGGTGTGTTTGAGTATCTCGTATTGGGTTTCCGCCATGGAGTACGTTCTACTTTTGTTCTACACATATTCCGTCTGCTCTCTCGTTCACTACGGCAGTATTTTGCTGGGGTTGGCAATAAGGAATGTGTAACGGGATTGACATAATGCAATTTTTCTTTACTGTCACCTGTTCTTCTGTATATTCCATCGTATGCTTTTTGCTGTATTATCTGGTTCACTCTATGTGCATAGCGAAAATATTTAACCCTTTCTGCATCTGAATCTGTGTTTTCAGGTTCATTTCTACACGCTTTATTGTACGGTGTGTCATCTTGGCTGATGTGTCTTCTCTCTCTGCGCATTGGAGTGGTATAATTATCAAGGCTTTCGGGTTCATTTCTACAGGCTCTATCATACGGTGTGTCATCTTGGTGAATGCGATATGTTTGTTTGCTCCTCGTTCTTGTTCCTGGTGTCCGACGCCTAATTCTCTGTGCAAACTTGTTACTCTCTATATTGTGCCATTGAAATCGACTGTCAGAGTTGGGAAGGTTACATGGGGCATGATTTTGGGATATGCGTGGAACGGGGGAATGATGGTACCGATTTTGACCAACGTCAGGTATTCTGTTGTTTCTTGTAGAGGCTAAGGATGATCTTTGTACTTTAGCAATTATTGCACCTCTGTGTATTGTTGTAGCTTTCTCCGATGTGTTTACAATCATAACTGGAAAATCACGGGAGGATGAAACTTCTGCAATACTTTCGGTAACAAACATGAGGGGTTCATCGTTTATGTCCTCATTTTTCAAGGGTTCAATATGTATTGTTTGTCCTGGTTTGATATAATTGGAACTCTTGACTCGTCCTTTAGCTATTACAAGCGTGTTAGGTAACACCGTAACTGGGGTTGTCAAGCGCACCAAGGATGCAATATGTATATCATCCTGTAGTTGTATGTACTCACTTTGATATTGATCTTGTGGAGGTCGAAATATATTCTGGCGTTATGACAAGTGAGGAAGTCTCTACCTAGGATGAAGTTTCTAGACATTCCACGTGTGATTACAAAAGGATGTGTGAGTTGTTGCTGTCCTATGTGGAATGTAATATATGCTGTGCCACAAGACTTCATAGATTCTCCAGTTACTGATGCCATAAATGTGTTTGAGGTCGAAAACTCACAAGATGTTTGATTTGTTTGTATAACTGTTCTCTAATCAAACTAACTGAAGCGCCAGTGTCCACAAGTGCTCTGTAATTCTTATTGTTAATCTTAATAAGACAAGAACTAGGGTCTGGAGTAATGTTTATCCTTTGATTGTTTCCATCACTTTTATAGTCACCACTAACGGTCTTACTTAATGGTTGACGGTTCCGTTTCCCTGGTTGTACCTTCGTGCTTGTCCTCTTGTAAAGCTGGAGGCTGTATGCGCTCCTCGAAAATTTTGACTATAATTCTGAGTGTTACCATGACCATATTATCGTGGGTTATTGTAATTTTGTTGGGGTAGGCGAGGGTGTTGTGGTCGATACTGACGGGCTAGGTGTCCTCCAAAACCACAAATGAAACAAGTAGGAGTATTAACTTGGTGTATGTTTTGTTGCCTAGGAGGGTGAAGAGCATAATTTGTGTTTTCTGATTCTTGTTTACTCGTCTGGCTTGGGCGATGCCAACGTTGGCGGGAATGTCCAATTTCCATCGGTTCGTGCTCTGTGTGCAACTCAACTGTAGCCTCTTGTTCAATGCATTGGTTAAATCGTGTTTGAACGTTTTCTTCTCTAAATGCTATTTGGATCGCTTCATTTATCGTTTTCGGATCTTTTCGAATAATATATAATTTTGTGTTACTGCCCAATAGTCCATCGACAAAAATACCTACTAGATGTTTTTCCATATCTGGCGATGCCGTCAAGCCATCCAGAAATGCTTCTTCTGCTAGGTTTAATAATTTCTCTCCATAGGACTGAATAGATTCGTTATGTTGCTGTCTGATGCGGCGAAGGAATCACCACGCGTGCTCCGTATTAGTAATGTCTCTGTAGCGTTATGTTAGTTCTTTCTTGAGTGAATCATATGTCTCAGTAGGATATGCACTGTCCCGTCTACGTAGAAAATCAGAAACCAAGGAATCTGATGACAAATATAATATTCGTTTGCGCTCTGTGTCCGTGCATGCATTTACCATAGTGGCGAATTTTTTTACATCCTTTAGCCATTTTCTAAATTCCTTAGAATCTCCTGTAAATGGTGTAATAACTAATCTGATCGGGTTGTACTTCGCATAATGATCAACATTGTACATCGTTTCTGTAATACTTTTCAGAGCAGCCATTGTAGATTCTTGTTCCGGAGTTAGTGAACCAAATGTGGGTTGTTGTATCTGTTGTTGTTGATTCTGTTGGTACATTGCATCAGGATGTGGAGTAGCCATGTTGTCACTAAAGAAGGACTGGTCGCGGTGCCAATTATACCTAGTGTGTAACCGGGCTGGTTTCTTAAGTAGGTACACTATGTGGCAGATGGCAGGCCTAGTTATATAAATCAAGTTACAAATCTCTTTTATTTATCTTCCAAGTTATTATGGGGGAACTGGTGTACTGGCCATCACCGCCAGAGATGATGATTCCTGGATGAGATATGGTCCTTCTTTACAACCCACGACCCGTTCCATTCCTTCTTTGTTGTTAATAGTGACTGAACTCGTATAGTGGATTTTTGTTTTTAAACTGGACACAGCCTACATACAACAACTCTCACAGATTAAGCCAAACTTGTGTGGTATCTAGCAAAACTGTTTATTTACACATGTTTAATTCCCTCAACAAAGCAATGTATTTAGCATAGAACTCCCTTACAGTTAGATCATAATTGCCTTATGCGCAACCTTTGACTCATGTATATACATATTCTCCTCTTTCACCAATTCAAATTAGTTCCAACTGGCCTTTTTCTACCGGGCTTCAAACCTTCCCCTGATTTGTCTAAGTACCTCAATAACTCATATCAACACTTCCAATTTAAGGTGTTGGTGCTTTCATTCTTTATTATCAATCTCGACGTATCTTCCTCTGATACTGATACGGTGAGCATAACTTAATTCCTTCTGTTTTCCTTGTTGTTTTTCTAGTGTCTCCAACTCAACATATTTATGACTTTATTCCCTCTGACTAATCTTGTCAGGTCTATCTCCATTACTGTACCTGTAACCTTAACATAATTCATATACAGGTGCCCAACCTTAGATATATATATGCAGAGGTATAAATATATACTTACATTTGAAAGCACATGAGCAATTTTATAGTCGTAATGTTTACAAGTCCCTTACTTGACGTAATTATTGCTAACGACAAGTGATAGTTCATTTGTCATGAGCCCACCATGAAAAATATGACTCTCCCCGTTGAAAATGAGTTTTCATTCGTTTATACATCTATAGTCGTAGCAAGCTTGACCATCAGCTGATTTACTTAGTCAACTAAGTTATCCACCTTTATAGCTTCTCATCTTGTGACTTCTGCAATATCTTCAATAAATACCTGTGGTTCATGTTCATAATAAACGTAAAATATACTTACTGTCAATACACAGAATTTCTCACGAAATACACTATCTATTCACACTGTTTATGCTAAACCTCTTATTCATCTTCTCTTGTCACTGTCTAGAACCAGCACGTCCTCTGAACATCTCTAGTCTTATGCTAATTCTTAACCGCAGCATCAGTTAATCTTCTGAACATTACTACCACCTATGCTATTTCTATATCACTTCAGCAAACTTCTGTATACCCACTGAATCAAGACTTGAGAGCACGGCAATACACAACTTGCCTCTTCAGTTTCTCAAACCGGACTGCCCTAATGACCTCTGGTCACTGTTCTCTCGTACTATTAAACCGTACCTCTGATTCGCTGCCCTATCTTGTTTTTTTCCTAAATTCATTGGTTGCGCCTTTGACTTACAACTCACTAGAAAAAAAATACTCACGCTTTATTAACGCGAACCGAGTGACTGAACACTCGTCTTTTTTTTTAATCCTCACTCTATTTTCTTCCCCGTGAACTGTCTTAAACGTTCACCTAACCTTGGCAATGTATTTATCATGCCTGGGCAAACCCTACGGTGACATACTTTAAGCGTTCATATAACCTTGCCAGAAGCATAAACATAGCTTGGGCAAACCGTACGGTGACATACTTTAAGCGTTCATATAACCTTGCCAGAAGCATAAACAATGCTTGGGCAAACCCTACGGTGACAGTCTGCCTGATGATGATTTTGCCAGTGCGTTGTACAACCTCATTCTTCATATTACTCGTCGTGAACAACATGTCTCATGGTGCTGTAGTTTATGTGGTAATATGTTCTGTATGATGATGATGTTGCCAGCGCGTTGTACAACCTCATACTTCATATTAGTCGTCGTGAACAACATGTCTCATGGTGCTGTAATCCAACTCTGTCTTTGTCTCACGATGAACCCCGAGAAGTTCATGTATAGACACATATCGTATTATTGATCAGAATCGACATCACTGCACTCCGGGCAAACCCATAGGTGCTCAATCTCCTTCAGCAAATGACGAAGGGTATGAATGTTAACTGATCCTTTAGAGCGCTTTTTGTATACACGACCACTGCATCCTCTCCATCCTTTCTAGTCTTACGTTTGATGCCAAATGCCAGTAATCTTAGCCTTGATGATTCATCAATTGTAGTGTAGTTCTCTAACAGGCGATCACTAATTGTCTAGGTATTTCTCCCTTATCCATATTCAATGCTCCCACTATGAGTGCTCTCGGGGCTAGTCTGTCAGCTCTCTCATTGCATGACCAGGACAGTATATCCACACCAGTTCTGGAAGATTTGAGGCTAGTATGGACGTTGTCCATACATGCCGGGGCCATCCATTTTGAACCTTCCGAATCATGGACTGAGAGTCTGACACAATAACAGCCTTGGTTGATGTAGTTTCAGACAGCCATCTCAGGGCTGCAGTAGCTGCCTCTATCTCCACTCTCGAATCCTGGGTAAGACACTTATGTCTGTTGTTTTTCTGTTGTCTAGTGTTGTACTTCTTTATTTCTTACGAGTGCCTGAAAACATACCTTTATGTTTGTCTCATATTAATTTACCTGAGCTGGGAGAATGTTGTCATGTAAGCTCTGCTTTTTTCGTCGAAGACTCTGTATGTAATATGTATGTGCAGGTACATACTTTTATGTCTGTCTGTCTATCTCTGTACAGTTGACATTCAAAAATCCGGCAACTTCCGGACCTAAGAAGTGCCGGATTTTTGAAAATGCCGGATTTTTTATGGTTATATATGCTGTATATATTTAACAGAAAATTACTACCTGTACAGTCCTTTAAAGAAAGAAAATTAAAAACTAAATGAAAAGCAAATGAAATTTTAACGTTCATCAACTAAATAAAACATTACTGTTAACACGTGCAAGCAAGACCCAACAGCTGCATCAAAACCTAAATGGCTCCAGAAAACAGTGGTGCGCCGACACGGTAAATTTAAAAATGCGCTCCGAAATCCATGCCGGAAATCTGAAGGAACCGGATTATCGATGGCCGGATTTTTGAATATGTCAACTGTACTATCGACCAACATTTTTCTGTCTGTCTGTGTACTATCGACCAACATTTTCTGTTTGTCTGTCTATCTGTGTACTATCGACCAACATTTTCTGTCTATGTCTCTATATGTCTCTATAAGTCGGCGTCTGTGGTCTAATACTGTATATGTGATCGCAGTTTCATAATCCAGATATACCAGGTTCGAAATCTGCTGCAGGCGGTTTGGTAGCAGATCGCTTTGTGGATTTTTAACAATGGTATAAGCGCTCTCTGTTCAGAAAGCAATGGCAAACTACTGAATGAAAAAAGTTGCCTAGAAAAATCACAAACAGCCAATAAAAGGTTGGGTTGATTGCCACGTCCTGTAAAGGATAAGCAACTAACTTTATCGACCAACATTTTGTTGTCTGTCTGTCTATCTGTGTGCTATCGACCAACATTTTCTGTCTTTCTCACTAACACTACTACTGTTGGAATATTTATTTGAATTATTTACTCTTTCATTCCACAACTTTGTTTCTCACTAACACTACTACTGTTGGAATATTTTAGTTGAATTATTTACAGCGTGTCCCAAAAGTCTGGATACATAGAGAATTGGGCTGCTACTTGTCTTTGTGAGGATCCCTGTCTTGTGGAGATGAGAACAATCTTTGTGCGTTTATCTGCTGCTAATGTCGAATCCATATTGGCACAGACAACAATTATTACATAAGTGAGAAAGGCGAATAAATTTAGATAGGGTAAATTGCCTATATTTCCAGACGTTTGGCCCATCCTGTAGTTATTTACTAAATATTATGTGTAACCATGTGAGATGCTTCTCGTATCCCCATGTGGTAGACACACCATAGATTGGGAGCCCCTGCTCTACAGGACTAAAAATCTCATCATTCCTGTACGTTAGTCTATACTATTAATTTTTACGTCTATTTATTAAATTAATTGTGGCTTTGTGGCGTGGAGTTTGTAGAGCTAAGTAGACCATTCCTCCAGTTCCAGAGAAACAAATAACACTGGACAACAGCCAAAATGTATCCGAGACAAAAGTAGCTATTTGTAACTAATTTGGACATGCTGATTACGAATATGAACTTAAAAATCGCGAATTAGCTCTAGTTTTCAAGATCCGGGGGTCGGGGGGGGGGGGGGGGGGTTCAGTAGGCAGATGGCTTCACCTTCCCGACGCAAATGACCCAGTCTTTCTCTTTTCTATAGCCCTGGCGCATGATTCCCCACGAGACGGATAGCCTTGAGCGGACCCACCAGAATCTTATATTCTGGATGATGAAGAAGATAATAAGGCCAGTGGACACCCGTCACCTGTGAAAGCATCTACGTCAAGAGATCCTGATTTCGTGCCTATTGAAGAGTCTGCACAGCCACATACAATTACCTAGAGTGAATTCAATGATCTAGAGAGAGATCTGGGATTGCCAAAAAATAAAGCAGAGCTGTTGGGGTCCAGACTGCAGCAATAAGAACCTTCTAGAAGAGAATGTGCATGTACCTGTGTTTCGTGCTCGGCAAAAAGATATGCTTCCATATTTTAATACGACAGATAACCTCATTGCTTGTGGTGATATAGTGGGTCTGATGGCAGCACTACACATCAACTAAAAAGACGACGCTTGGAGGCTGTTCATTGATTTGTCCAAGTTGAGCTTAAAAGCTGTGCTGCTCCATAATGGTAACGTTTTATCATCTGTTCCTCTCGGGTATGCAGTCTACATGAAAGAAACGTACAACAACATGAAACAACTGTTACACACCATCAGCTATGACAAGTATAAGTGGCAGATTTATGGTGACCTGAAGGTAATTGCCATCTTGATGCCAGGACTTCCCACTACAAGAAAAAGGATTGGCCCCAACGACTTGAACCGGGGAAAAAGAATGCACTTAGCGAACCACTTGTAGAATCCCACAAGATCTTGCTCCCTCCTCTCCTCATCAAACTTGGATTAATGAAGAATTTTGTAAAGGCCATGGATCGAAATGGGCAGGATTTTTATACCTTCGTGATAAATTTCCAAGACTTAGTGAGGCCAAAATCAAGGAAGGTGTATTTGTCGGTCCACAGATACGTCAGCTCGAGATCAGCGTTTTGATGATATCCTCACAGGTGATGAAAAGTTAGCTTGGAATGCTTTCCAGCAAGTGGCCACAAACTTTCCAGGAAACAATAAGGCTGACAATTACCAGGAGCTTGTAGAAACCCTCTTTGCAGCAATACGAGAGACTAGGGTACATCATGTCTTTGAAATTACACTTTTTACACTCATCTGGATTTCTTACCTACTAACTGCGGTGCTGTCAGTGACGAGCATGGGGAACGATTTCATCAGGACATTACTACCTTCGAAAAAAGGTACCAAGGGAAATTGAATGCAGCAATGCTAGCAGACTATTATTGGACCCTTGTAAGAGATGCCCCAGAAACTCATTACCAGCGACAGGCAAAAAGGCGTCGCTGTGAATCATTTCTGCTATGAGCATTATTATCATATGGTATGTATATGGAAATGTGTAAAACTTGTTTTATAGATATTAAAAAACTAGAGCTAATCTGATGTTTTAACGGCCATTTTCATATTCAGCAGCAGAAACAACATAAATGTAATTTGGTTTAATCTCAGATACACACAAAAAGTCAAAATTTGTTGTCCAGTGTAATCTGCTTGTATGCAACCCTGTCACCATAATGAATAAAGGCTACTTTTTAAATCATGTAAGTCGAGAATCAACTTATCCAAGTCAGAACAACACTGTATCTTACTTGCAATGAATTTAGTAGCTGACGTGTTAAACATCTCATGGTGTTTGGAGGACCATCAGTAAATTACGAAAGTCACAAAATAATGTCGTACATCCAAAAACAAAAACTTCATTACGAATGTTTTTCTGTAACCGCTGTTTCTCTTCCTTTGACACATTTTTTGTCTGTGCTTATTTACAACAGCACTGGTCGTTCAAAGCCGAGTGGAACAGTCCCAGTTACTGTGGTTTGGTCACGCCTGTAGTTGTATTGGAGAAGAACGGCTGCCACGACACATATGGGAAGACTATAGCCAGGGATCCAGATCTCCAGGACGACACATAGTTTGCTGGGAGGACAATATTAGACAATCCCTGAATGACCGAGGACTGGACTGGAAGCAGTTTACATGATAATATGGCGCTCTCTCTGGCTAACCTCTACACCCTAAGGTGGAAACGGTTTGTGTCGTTTGGCTTTAAGGACCATCTTCACTGCACACGGACAACTCCATCAGTGCTCCGATCTCCTCCCTTAGATCTCAAGGAGGATATCAGCACAGTGCACGAGCTCCAAAGCACAGGCGAGAATCCCAAATGTGTGTATTTAGGAATCATTCATTTTATAAATATTTTTTATCGGATACGTTTTCCTAATTTTGTAAAGTCTGTTAGGCAAGGCCCGTAAGGCCTACTCTTTACCATTTCCAATTGACATGGAATTTTTAACGTGTGCAACTCGCACTCTCAACCTACTATTTTTTTCATCCTTATCCGAGAAGGCTAGGCATCCAATCACACTACCCAGGGGATCATCGGGAGAATGACATGATTAGGACCCAGCGGTTCTGAATAAATTGCATCATAAATATTCCTTAGACTGGCAACCGAACCCTATACCTTTATAATTAGAGGCGGACACTATACTTCTTAGTCATTCCCCCCCCCCCCCCTCCCTTTAAGGGTACAAGAGAAAATACTTAGAAAATGTGTTTAAATGATTGTTGAAGTGCGCTATTTGGTGCTAATTCTTCTTCTTCCTCGTTCGCCCTGAAAAGGACGGTGGTTGCGTTGTGTCTGTTTATGCCTAAGCTGTGATATCTGCACCTTTCGGTCGACACATCCGACTTCAGCACGGCATTTTTTAGGGACCGGGTTTGCCTTCCCATTGCGATCCGTACTCGCTCAGCCAGACTGCACTGCTGCAGACTGTTTCCAGGACCACCACGTGGAGGTGGAGTACGGTCTTGACCAGCTCTGGTTCGCTGATCCTGATGCAAGCAGTCAAGCTATGGGTCGCTGACTGCATTCACTATTGCTGCATCTTTGGGTCCCATTTGGTGCTAATGAAACTTTTCGTTTTTTTTAATACCTCTTTTGTGGTGTAAAGTGAGGTCTAGGACTTTATTGTGTACATTTTGTGTAATCTCGAACCTTTGATCTTAACCAAAAGGCCGAGAAGCGATGGAACTTTTCGGAGCGAACACCTGCGAAATCAATATCATTGATCTTTGCTACTACCGTTAAAATAGGTGGAGCATATAAGTATTCACTCCTTTAACATGTGCAATAAGCTCCAAATTATTTAAAGTTTGTTTATTCTAAACATAAGACACACAATAACATTTTAGCAATATAAAAAAATGTACTAACAAAAATAAATGAATTGTTTATGTACTTTATAATTCATAAAGAATTCATAAAGATAAAAAAGTAATGGAAATCTGTTATTTATTATTATTTTTGTCAATAACTTAATTGTTTCCCTTTGAAAGTAAATAGGATGCTTTCCCCTAACTTTTTGTCTCTTCTTAAAGTATCACATGGTTAAGATTTTTTTTTCTTTTTGTTTCACTTATTTCTGAGATTCGACATCCGGTCAAAATCTGACAAGAGGTGTGATATCTCGGTTATGAGCGGGGTATATTGTGCGCATTTTTATTACATTTTGCTGTACTGTTATTTCTGTCCTTTTTTAATTATGTGGGGGGAGGGACTTTTATATTAGCCTTGAAAAGGTCTATTTCTGTGAAGGACCGCTTGCTGCCTGTCTGACCGTCCCGTCGTAAGGTTTATTCGAGTGTTTCTGCTTGTCCCAAGCTCGGCTGAAAAAGGAGGAGGGCGGTCTACATTGAGGCCGTAAGGAGGCAGCCCCTCCACCATGTAAAGGCACAACAGGCCAATCACCTGTCTGCTTTAAAACATGATTACTAACACTGCAAGAGAGAAAACCGGACTGATTCTAAAGGCGACGAACTGGAACGGACTACCGACTTCGACTTATGGAACTTGGAACACAAGAAGTATAAATGTGAAAGAAGAGGAGCTGGTGGAAGAGATGAGGAAAGCAAAACTAGAAATCCTGGCTGTAACAGAAACAAAGAACAAGGGACAAGGAGTCATGGATCTCGGTGGCAACATGCTGCTCTTCAGTGGTGTACCCACATCTGAAAGCGCTAAAGGGGGCGTGGGTTGCATTGTGGCCAAAAACCCAAAAAGAAAGTATCAAGGGATGGAACTTTGTCTCGGAGCGCATTATGGTTGTAAAACTAAAATAAGGAGAAACCATAGTCAACCTGGTCATAGTGTATGTGCTAAATGAGGATGAGAGAGCAGAGGTCAAGGAAGAATTCTTCGAGCTGCTTCAAAGGACAGTGGATGACTGCCTAGATGGAAATATCATGCTCGGAGATTACAATGCCAGTGTTGAAATGACCATGCTAGATGGGGTGGAGTTATCGGAAGATATGGAGAAGATACTCTCAATGACAATGGAAAGCGACTCCTTAGATTCTGCAGTGAGCAGAATCTGATCATTACATACACAAAGTTCCCCCATAAGCGCATACATGTATACACTAGGTGTGAACCAACAAAGAATGAGAAGTCAGTGATCGACTATGCCATTGTTAGGAGGAGCTCATTCAAATATGTCCTGGATGCTATAGTCTGGAGGAGGTCAGAGATTGGAAGTGATCACTACCTGCTTACAATCAAAAGAACAACTGAAAGAGTTGCTCAGCCTAGGAACTGCCCACCATCACGCAAGAAACCAAGTAAACAAACGGGAGAAATGAGCATTAAGATCTACAAGTTCAGAGAGCCAGAAATTAAGACCAGATATCAGGGGCTTATTTCTACAGCGGCGAGAAACACAGAAGAACGACCTGATGACTTGGAAACCCTCTGGCTTAAATTCAAGGACATCATAAAGACAGCTGCTGCGGAAGCATGTGGTGAAGTCCGACTTGGGAACAAGAGAAAGTGGACACCTTGGTTGACAGAGAAAGTCAAAGAGAAAACAAGAGAAGAAAATGGCATGGAAACAATACTTAAGAGCTAAAAACACAGCAGGACAAATAGAGAAATATAGAGAATATGTGATACTCAGAACAGAAGCAAAGAACAAGGTGCTAGCCGCAGAACAGAAGTCCTGGGTAGAATTTGGAGAAAAGCTAGAAAAAGATGCGTAAGAAAACCATAAAGTGTTCTATAAGACCCTAATGAGGAAGGAAAAACAATGCCCTCTTAAATTTATAAATGATAAGCAAGGCAAATTGCTTACTGCCCCGAAGGAAGTAATGGAAAAATGGAAAGAATATTTCTCAGAGCTACTTGATGGTGAGCAAGTCAAGCATCAAAAATGATAACAACTAGCAAAGAAGAGGAAATAAATGGTGATGAAGATGACATAAAGATGGAAGAACTGAAGGTAGCACTGGAGAAAGTCAAGGTGGGCAAAGCAGCAGGGCATGATGGTATTACACCAGAAATGGTTAAGTACATGGGAGCATCAGGCGACCTATTACTCTTAAGGGTCCTACAGGCAACGTGGTGCAACAAGACCATACCAAAGGATTGGGGTATTTTCCATCATAACACCAATTTTTAAAAAGGGTGACAATCGACAATGTGGAAACCATAGAGGCATATCCCTTCTCAGTGTCCCTGGTAAAATCTACTATAGAATCCTTGAGCAGAGACTCCGACGCCTAGCTGACCCACAATTGGATGAGGTCCAGTGTGGATTCCGAGCTAACCGAAGTACTCAAGACCTAATCGTCACACTCAGACAGCTGAGTGAAAAGGCCCTTGAGTATAAGAGTGAGATCCATCTTTGTTTCATAGTTCTGGGTCCCCTGGAGCAAACTTTGGGACTGTTTGGCAAGGAAGAACATTCCAGCACCTCTGATTCATGCTATACAGAGCTTCTACAAGTCTTGCAGAAATTATGTGAGAACAGCACACCATAAGTCAGAAGAGTTCAGGACCACCACTGGTGTAAGACAATGTGATATCCTGTCACCTTATCTTTTCATACTCCTCATGGACGATGTTATCAAGGCATGTAAGGTGAGACAAAAGAAAGTATTTAGTGGGGTATTGGAAAATGAGACAGATATGTATTTCAAAGCTAGCATTTGCTGATGATGTTGCCCTGATTGATAAATCAGAGGCACATCTTCAATCCAACCTGCAAGTCTGGAGGGAAGAGCTGGAGAAGAGAGGGATGGTCATAAGCAGCTCTAAAATCCATGGTGATATTACGAGAAGAAAGAAGACATCAGATTAAGCTGGGAGAACAGGTCCTGGAGCAGGTCGACCACTTTAAATATCTCGGAGCTATTATAGACCGAAAAGGAGGCATCAAAGAAGAGTTGGCCACTCGAAAAGCAGCAGCTGGGAGACTCTTTTCAGGCCATAAACCGAGGATTCATCAGCAAGAGAGAGGTTGGTAAGAAAACGAAGAAGACAGTATACCGCTCTACCTATGTCCCAGTCTTGACATATGGATGCGAAACATGGGCAATGACTACAACCCACAAAAGACAGATCCAAACCTCAGAAATGAGGTATCTGAGGAAGGTGGTTGAAGTAACAAGAAAAGACATGGTCCGCAACTGGACTGTTGCCGAATTTCTTTCATGGTTAATAGCCTGTCAGGCTGTCGTCGATTTTTTTAATAGGAATTTAAGATCAATTATGGTCCCGTCTGAATAGAACTAGAACAGGTTATAGCTCAGTGGGAGATAAGGTAAAGAAATAGATTTTCACGAGTGGAATGGTGAAAGGTAAAGTCTGTCATTGGATTTGAGAGATATTCTATCCAGCCTATCGGTCACGACTGAGATTCTTAGATTAGACAGTTTTCATATATATATATATATATATATATATATATATATATATATATATATATATATATATATATATATATATATTCAACCACTCACATCTACACACTTACAGATACGTGACAACAATTAGACGCACAGACGTGAAAACGATATCAATGGAATAGGGATCTTTTGGGACAAGCTGACAACACACATAAAAAAGTTTATGTAAATTTTATTTATCATAAAGAAACTTCACAACAGCAATATTTTGAATATCAATCAATACAAATAAACACAGGTTAATGAATTAATTAAAGAGTTAGACTCATGGGTTAAGATCCCGTTAGACGAAAATGTTGGGAAACGCTTGATTCGTTACTAGTAGTAGGATGCTGATTATGTCACTTCACTCTTTGTCCAGGTAGGAAAATACTTAAGAGATCTAATGTTCACAGTGTACAGTAGCTTGAAATAATCGATCGTTAAATCGATTGTCAGGTAAATAAATCTGCTCAGGATAAATCTTCTTCACAACATAGTGGTTGTTAGTCGGGTAGTGTCAATGTTTGATTTTTGTTGCCACAACGGGCTGAATGTATATGAAATTGGGAAAAAGAAATCTGGATATCTAGTCCAGTTACCATTTATTCTTAATGTTCTTTGGGTTGTTACTCTGTCTCTTTATGGGTGTAAACACGAGCAGACGGTTCACCGTTTAAAACCCAGATACCAAGTAAAAATGTTCCTTTGTAAGGTTATTCTCAGATTCATATGGAAGCCGCTGGTAAGGTTTAGGGTTTGACCCAATACTGTGTAAAAAGAGAAAAATACAAATACTTAACCAATCTATAGTATTCTCAATCCTATCCTTAACCCGCGTAAATATAATATATTTATCCACTTTGGGAGACGCGCTGGTGTAATGGCTTCGGCGTTGTACTGGTGACCAGGTGTTCATGGTTCAAACCCGGGCGTCGGCGTTTGAAGAAATGTTTACGGCCGGAAATTTGACTGAATAACCTGAACGGCTCCTGTGATAAACCCTCTGTGGATGGGAAGGAGCAAAGCTCCTGACCGGGTTGGAAGGAAAGTCCTCAGGTTCCCCAGCCTCGCAATGACATGTCATTGGGCCGAAGGGCTGAAAGCCCAAGTGCCGCTGGTTAAAAAAAAAAAAAAAAAAAAAAAAAAAAAAAAAAAAAAAAAAAAATCCACTTCGGTTATATAACTTAAATTATAAACTACAAGCTTAGAGCTTGTCTTATCTTTTAAAACTCCCGTGAAATAAATTCTAGTCATTTAAAAAATAATCATCATGAATTAGAAATAAATATATATTTTGTCAATACTCATAATGATCAGTGCATTTGCTAGTCGGTTAAAATATTCTCTGACTGGTTACTAGCTATTAGTTAATTTTATTATATAGCTGGCATAGTTTAGCTAGAAATTATTATTTGTTCTGGTAGCCACTGTAACACAGTAAACCCTAGAGAGATATAAATGACGGCCTATCTAGTAAATCACTCTGCACAAAATCTTAGAGAAATATATTTGCCGATTTAACAATTAATCATTCAAACTTCTAGTATAGTACTTACCATAAAACACAGAAATAAACGATCTCCACTCGAAAAACTAAGTAATTCTACTGTTATAAGAGATCTTAGAATCGAAGCTAGATGTCTTCTGAATCTTCTGGCGGTACTGGATAAATGAGTTTTAAAATGCTGGGGTTATATATCTGAAAAGAAAGGGAACATTACACTATACACCGAAACCAGAACTGCTAGATTTAGCACCTACGTGAAATTCTTCGTTCAGATTTCGGCTTATACGTAATTCAAAGCCATTCTTGACGCAAGAGCCGAAAACCAGAACCTACGTTCTCGCTTAGATCAGACATAACGTAATTTGCTGATCAGTGCTAATTTTTTCACGTCTCTGCTCGTATGGGCTATTCTAGAGAGCAATGTCCTTTGATCTGGCGATTCGTCGTGTTTAATTACCTTTCTAAGCGAACGGATTACAAGGGAGGTAATAGAAATTTCCTCACCTTAGTTCCAAATTATTCGTTCCTAGTACTCAAATTTATTTCCCCTGATCGCTGTCTGATCTATTACTACGATTTTCAATCGCTGGCGTTTAATTACAGCTCAACGTTATCTAATAGGTCTGCTGGTACCTTCATCAAAGGAAATAGCGAACAGAAATAAATTTGGCGTGCTAAATTAGAAAAGAGACAGATCTCTGATTGTAGGAGGGTTTTGTGTTAACAAAACATGCGTATGTGAAAGGTAGGTAAAAGAAAAGTGTAGATAATGAAATAGATATACATGAAAGCATTATCATACTATTTCACACAGGCCGTCGTATCTTTGGATAATAAGCTTTGCGAATGATTAGCGGGCCGGTATTGGGTTGGCATATAATACTATAATGAGTCAAGACTGTGTGACCAAACCGAAGAGAAAGTAGACGTTGGACTCGTGGGGTACAGTTTGCAAGGAGACATCATTTAACGAGAACAGACTTGAATACGTTGACGAAGCGATACAGTCAATTATCATTTGAAATAAATGTTCAAAGTCAAATTATACTTCATGGCAGGAAAATGTACGTCAATACAAATGATCAATATTGATGTTGACCGATAGCACTAACCGTCACCATCTCAAAGGCAACGGGAGCTCTGCGGCACCACGTGCGTATGATCTCAGTTTTTGTTACGAGGCAATCCGTCTTGTATACAATTTTGGTATTATTCCCGAAACAATTAAGATCCAATATAGTTCCCAGCAGGAAATTGGGCGCACTAACACCACGCTATAGCTAGACGTGTTGAAGCTCTGCAAAGGAGAAATACGTATTTAAGGCGATACCTTGAGGAGCCAATTCTGGCCAATTATTCATGCTCCAACTAGGGAGATATTAATACATTTTTTTGTGCGTCTTCCTACGACTTGGGACCAAGACCCATAACATTATTCATCTGTAACGTCTGTCCATGACAATGGACTTTCTGATCTCTCTCCAGTATGTTGTGTTTGCTGGATAGCAACCTATAGCAGCGATAAACCGCGCCATCCCCGTTTAAGAATCGTGCACGGTCGTACGCAAATAATTAAACATACAATTAACTTATCCTGTTCAAAAAAAGAAACGCAACATTATTGCAGTGGTAATAGACACCAAATTTCAAACTTGTACCAAAATTTTATTTTACGGAATTAATGTTTCAATATTGGCATGAAGAAACTTTCAGACTTTATCAATGAAATGATGTTCATTAAATCTGGTTTGGACTTTTATTCTTTGCGACTGAGGCCTCCGTTTCAGTAAGGTAAATGGCCTCCTCTGGCCTCTATCAGAGAACGACATCTCCTTGACATGGATCCGATTAGCAGTTGGATCTGTTGTTGTGGGATGGCTGCCCACTCTTCCCGCAGTGCAAGAGACACCTGTCGGAGATTGGCTGGAGATACGTCTCGCTGGCGGAGTCGTCTGTCGAGTTCATCCCATAAGTGTTCAATGGGGTTCATGTCTGATGACATGGCTGGCCACGGAATGGTCTGGACGTTGTTGTCAGCGAGAAACTGGGTGGTGAGTTGTGCCACATGAGGTCGAGCGTTATCCTGATGAAATATTGACCCTCGTGCAGCCAGAAGTGGAAGGACGTGAGGACGAAGAATTTCAGCGACGTATCGTTGGGCATTCAGGCGTCCTTCAATTTGCACCAGGTCACTTCTTCCTATGAAGTTGATTCCCCCCCCCCCCACATCAGTACACCTCCACCACCATGTGGAGGAGCCTCATCAACGCTGTTCTGGGCGTAGCGCTCATAGACTTAGCGGTAAATTCTTCTCCGTCTATCGTGTCGCTGGAGCACAAAAAATGATTCATCACTAAACCAAACCCGTCTCCAGTCATTCCCAACTGTCCATTGATGATGCTGGTTTGCCCACTGCAGTCGGTTCTGGCGATGCCCGTCCGTAAGAACAGGACCTCTGAAGGGTCTTCTAGCCCAAAGACCAGAGTCGTGCAGCCGGTTCCTGACCGTTTGATCTGAAATTCGACGAGCTGCTGACATTGACTGGACTGTGGGGAACGCAGATGCAAGTCGATTGCTGAGGTGACGCAGCCGTATGAAGCGGTCTTCGGCAGGAGTTGTGACTCTGGGTCTTCCACTGCGCGGCCGGTCTGCCACTGAGCCAGTTTCTTGAAATCGCCTCCAAAGGCGACTAATATGCTTTTAACCACATTAAATTGTCTGGCCACTACACTTTGTGACTGTCCAGTCTGTAAACGTCCAATGATGATGAGTCGTTGTTCTGTAGTGAGATGAGCCATACTTGCGCATTGAATTTTCAACTGAATTTATTCGAGGAGCATCAATCTTTTATAGGCATTCAATAATATGGTCAGAGAGTTTTGTGTTCAGTACGTTTCACGGGATTTTCATGAACCTGTCACGAGTTATTGTCAAAAATGTTGTTTTGACCTTGACCTCTTTCATGACCTCACGAATCATGAGGTGAGTACAATTCAGGTAACCACGAGAAGTTAATGACCAGGTGGACACAGTCGACAGGTTGACTGATGTCCAATCAGCGAATATCTTTTATAAAAGTAACACCAAAAAAGTTGCGTTTCTTTTTTTGAACAGTATATAGATGCGCTCAAATGTGCGTCTACAAAATACTAGAGCACATGTGATAATCTCAAACATTTAACTCCCCCGCTGAAATAAATTAACACGGACGATACGTCAAGGCCTAAAATCACAGCCCCTGCAGACCCAAGAAATCTTTTTTAGTCTTTAAGTATCTCAGATACTCGCGTTTCTCCGCCATCTTTTCACATAAGCATATACCACTGTCCTCTGCTACTTCTATAGCTCTCAGTATTTTCCTCTTTCTCGCCTTGTTTATCGAATCATTTATTACCGTGCGTGGTCATTAAAAATGGTCCTATAAAATTGCTTACCAATTAATTCACTACACATTAGAGTTTCCCGTGAGGGAAAGGTGAGCAAAGAATGATAACACTATAGCTTACCATGCATGTTGTAAAATAAACAACATATGGTTATGTAGAGTGCTAGAATACCCCAGATATATGTAGAGTGTCTATTTAGAAGTGTGTAGCAGTACTCTACTGGATATGTTGATGTGGAGCAATAAAGTGTTGATGTGTCTTGGTAGTAGCACATCTCAACATGGAGGGTTATCGCCCTCGGACACCAGGGATGATGAGGCAAGATCTTATGGTGTCGTGGTCTGGTTTATGTGTGACGTGTTAATGAAGTCAAGTATCAGATAGGGACGTCACATCAATTCATAAACGTATAAAGTCAATAAATCGCTGAACAGCAAGTGATGTTGTTGGTAACATATATTATACGCCACAACGACGAGATACATGAAGATAATTATGCAGTAACATCACTGGTATAGAACAATAGTCATTACATCATCGACGTAGTCAATACAGCAGGAACAGCAGACAGCATCAATAATAATGGTACATTATATGCCTTCTTAGGATATCATAAACAGCTGTGCATGTAGTCAGGTGGTAAGCTTTCCCTTTCCATCATAGCTAGTAGATATCAAATGGGAGATTAAATCTAGTCTCCTATATTCGACCTCAACAAGACAGGCATGTCTTTTGAGCGTCACGTTATCGTCCTCCATGTTCCTTAAACAACAACGGTATCAAACCTAGATCCATCAATAAAGTTCAGGAAGCAAATGGTCCTTAGGACAGGCATCAATCGATGCGTGACAATATAAGTGGATCGTGAGCTGAGCAAACTTGTCATATCATAGACTCTTTAATAAGGCAGGCTAGGCAAAAATGTCAACATCAAAAGATGGCGATAACGTTACTCAGCAAAACTCAATTACCTGTTCATCAGGAATTAAATCACATAAATCACATAAGCCTCCAGGCACTTGGAATAACATAGAGATATATCATCTCAAAAGGAACAACAACGATGAGGACTCTTTCCTGAATAATATCAGCAAGGACGCCAGCACAAAAAACTTCGTCCTGCTCACAAGCAAAATCTGCCAAGAGTCAACTGGGCGGAAATCATTCAAACAAAGACACAACCTAGGACATGCGCAGAAAACGCGAATCGAATACAGCTCAGCTAACTTACGGAACGAAGAATGTTCTAAGATGTTCGACTAAAGATTCGAACCTTAAAAGGAAATGACTCTTGAAACATTGCGATTGCCAACTGTTTCTAAGAATTGACGACCTGAGCGCTCCATATATGGACATGGCTCAAAATCGTTCACACAAACTATCGACAACTATCGTCACACGATTAGACAACTAGTAGAAATAAAAAAGTGACTACAATTACATGAGTTATTTCCCATGCATTACAAAATTAAATATATAGTCAGAATGCATGGTCAGAATACGTAGTCAGAATATATAGTCAGAATAAGTTGCGACAAGTTTAGCGCAACAGGTTAGCTACACCATCGTAAAGAAAATGTACACCACAAAAACTTCAGCAAACAATATTGGTAAAGAGAGATTTCAAGCTGAAATCACGCGACAGGAGGACTTAGCATACGTTTGTAGAAGGCATTTGTTCCTTGGCTTGCTGAGGCGCAATGATGAAAGTTCCATAATTTTAGTACGCTCGCTAGTAAATCTAAACATCAAGCTATGTCTGTTATGTGGAAGCGAGTCATGGATAATTAGTAAACAACCACGACAATGTTTGCAGGCCACAGATTTGTGGTTTTACGAAAGAATGCTAAGAATACTTTGGACAGCTAACAAGAGTCCACAAGAAGATGTCCAGAAAGAAGTTTGCGCAAAGGAAGTTTATTTCTCACATTAGAACGAGCAGTCCACTGTCTTTGGACATTTTAGAATAAAGCCTGGATATATTGTGAAAATACGTGACAGTTTAACATCAAGGCATAGAAAAAAAAACAAATACCCAACAACGTAATGGGTAAACAACTCTGTGGACCTGAAGTTATAGAAAGACATGGTTACGATCGCCATCTGGCATGTTACTCGAAGAAGAGGATTAATACCCGGCAGAAATGGTGGAAACGTGCCAGTGTTGTATCAAAAAAATATATCTGCCTGCCTCCTTTCCAGAACGTCATTTTCGCTAAGCAGTTAGAACGCTTAACTCTCGCGGCTCTGTTACCGGGTTCCGGGATACAAACCTGGTAGCGTTACGCTCCAGTCTACCCAGCAGTAAATGGGCACCTGACTCTGCTCTTGAGTTAGGGACCCACGGGACTTCCGATGTCGCTTAGCAACAAAATAAGCAGCCTGTAGACAGTGGGGCCGAGAACTGGTCATTACATCTCATAGAAAAAGCAGGGCCTCGTATGGTTAAGTCTGTAACAATTCACTCCTCTACGGTAGTTTTTGCTTTTGGGCTACGTTTACCTTTTTTTCCTTGGCCTACTTACCTACTGTGGAATAACGTACCTGACTACGTGTTGGTCTCTATACCTATCTGTTTTCTACCTATGTTTATGTGTGTCACTTTCTGTTCAGATCCATGCAGAGTATTGGATTCACCACTGAAGCTGGACAAGACATGTGCACAAAGCATTCACATGGTCTTGCCGCTGTAGTTTATGTGGTAATGTGGTCTGCCTGATGATGAGATTGCCATTGCGTTTTACAACGTCATTCTTCATATTAGTCGTCGTGAACAACGTGTCTCATGGTGCTGTAGTTTATGTGGTAATGTGGTCTGCCTGATGATGATGTTGCCAGTGCGTTGTACAACCTCATACTTCATATTAGTCGTCGTGATCAACATGTCTCATGGTGCTGTAATCCAACTCTGTCTTTGTCTCATGATGAACACCGAGAAGTTCATGTATAAACACATATCGTATTATTGATCAGAATCGACATCACTGCACTCCGGGCAAACCAACAGGTGCTCCATCTCCTTCAGCAAATGACGAAGGGTATGAATGTTAACTGATCCTATAGAACGCTGGTTGTATAAACGACCACTGCATCCTCTCCATCCTTTCTAGTCTTAATTTGATGCCAAATTCCAGTAATCTTAGCCTTGATGATTCATCATTTGTAGTGTCGTTCTCTAACGGGCGATCACTAATTGTCTAGGTATTTCTCCCTTATCCATATTCAATGCTCCCACTATGAGTGCTCTCGGGGCTAGTCTGTCAGCTCTCTCATTGCATGACTAGGACAGTATATCCACACCAGTTCTGGAAGATTTGAGGCTAGTATGGATGTTGTCCATACATGCCGGGGCCATCCAATTTGAACCTTTCGAATCATGGACTGAGAGTCTGACACAATAACAGTTTTGGTTGATGAAGTTTCAGACAGCCATCTCAGGGCCACAGTAGCTGCCTCTATCTCCATTCTTGAGCTGGGAGAATGTTGTCGTCTAAGCTCTGCTTTCTTATTCTTATTTTGAAATCACTGTCTGTCCCTCCAACTTTGTCTATATTGCTGCCAAGATATGTGTACGATTCTATATCTTGTATTGGTGCTTCTTCAAGTTCAACCCTGTTATCATTACCTGCATTTATTCTCAATATCTTTGTCTTTTCCCTGTGTATTTTCAGACCCAATTGCTGTGACCTCTCATCGAGTGTTTTCAATTTGTCCTGCATCTGATTACGGTTATGGGACAGAAGAGCTAAGTCATCAGCAAAATCCAGAGATCATCTAACTGCTTAGTCAGAGTCCACCGGATTCCATTTCTGTTGTGTGTTGTCGATGTTCTCGTAACCCAGTCAATTGCTAGTAAGAAAAGAAATGGAGACAAGAGGCATCCCTGTCGCACTCCTGTTCTTATACCAAACGGTTCTGTAAACTGTCCTTCATGAAGAACTCTGCATGTCATGTCTTCATATGTTTTCTTTATTAAGTTATTGATCTTCAGGGGAATTCCATAATGCCTCATCAATTTCCAAAGTGATTCTCTGTCTACACTGTCAAATGCCTTTTCGTACTCCACAAATCCGATGTATAGTGGTGAATTCCATTCCAGACTTTGTTCACCTATTATTCTCAAAGTGGCTATCTGGTCTGTACAGGATCTGTTTTGTCGAAACCTGCTTTTTCATCTCTCAGTTTCTTGTCTATGGACTCTTTTAATCTTTCAAGGATAATCCTGTTTAATACTTTTCCTGGCACTGAAAATAACATTATTCCTCTATAATTTGTGCACTCATGTAAATTTCCCTTCTTAGGCAACTTAACCAGATATCCTTCCTTCCATTCTGCTGGTATCTCTTCCTTTTCCCAGACTTTACCAAGTAATTTATATAACATCTCTATAGCCGTTTCGATATCTGCTTTGATGGCCTCTGCTGGAATGCCATCTCAGTCCTATTGTATAGCTCTGAGACATGGAGAACAACAAAGACAACTACCAAAAAGCTACAGATTTTGATAAATGGGTGCTTGCGTAGAATAGAGGGATTAAAATGGTATGACAAGGTTACCAACGTGGAACTGATGACAAGAACTAGACAAGTGCTAGTGGAACAAGAGATGAGAAGAAGACGATGGCGATGGATAGGACGCACACTGAGGAAACCTGTTAAAAGCATTACAAGGCAGTCCTTGTTCTGGAATCCCCAGGGCAAGAGAAGCAGAGGTAGACCAAGAAGCACATGGAGAAGAGAGCTGGAAACAAAAGTGAAAATGATAAGGAGAACGCGGACAGAACTTGAG